>JAMKCH010021055.1:0-57293 GCA_023653785.1 Ophioderma brevispina
TAACTGTAATGACAGCTCGAGCCAACAGGTTTTTGGATCAGATCTTACACCATACTTTTGTTTCCTGGTCAAAATCCATTTCATCGTAATCCCCATTGATACAGTTTTTATGCCAATTTATAGTCTGTACATATAACACCATAACCCACCTATAGCACTATAGTAGTCAAGCTTAGATTCACTATCGCCCCCCCCAGCAAAATCTCCATCTGCCCATCTCGCGGTAAGGTTGTTGTTTTCCATTGCTAATGTTTATAGTTCCTGTAAAAGTCGGTGGTGTTGTGTCTACTATGATTGGACCTATACCTGAATGATTAGGCGGATTAGTAATTAGCTATTTTTTCTTAAACTTCATTTGATCTTTCCCTTTTTTCACTATTTAACTTTTTGGCAATCGCATATTTCTTTCTATGGAATTTTATTCTTGGTAATCTTTATTATCTTAGATAGATCAGATAAGAACAGAGACTTTTACTGAAGCATTCCCGACTTGCTATCAATAGTCACTTTTGATGCAAACACTGCTAGTTCAATGCTTAAGTCTATAAGGGTAGGGTCAAGTTGAACCCGGGTTATTTTTTTTTTCACTAGTCAATTTTAGGCCCACCCCCCCCCCCCGCCCCCCCCACTATCAGTGATTCACCCGAAAGAATCAAAATACTTCAGTGTGCTAAGAAAGTAGCTTAAAATAGCTTAAAATTGAAGATAAGTCGATAGAATTCTCGTAAGTTCCTTTTTTTACACCTGAGAATTGACGGGAAAGTAAAAGAGGACAGCAGTGGTCAAAGATATGACTTTCCATTGAATTCCGTGTTTTAGTAAGCGTCCCGTACGGACGTATGACTAAAAGACCCGATTTTGTTCTTATTAGGTTGACTTTGGGCTATAACTGTAGGGTATGTTAGGATACAATTCTTTTTACAGACATGCAAATCTGATTTTTGACATTTTTTTTCGATTTCCTGATTTAACAAGTCACTGATAGTGCCTTAACGCAGCAATATTTTTGGACTGTTTTTGGGTGGGGGGGGTCAATTGTCCAATTTTCCATTGCGCACTTTCATGAAAAATTGAAATCCTTAAATTCTTCACTTTGTTTCCGCGATAATTAGCCTGGACGCATAACCCCCGCAGCCGCGCGCAAGTGGCTTATTCCTGCTAACACTAACACGGGGATCCTTCTGCTCATCAGTCCACGGTAAGGGTATATTAGCCGGCTGACTATGTTTTAGGTTTGTAGACTTATGGACCCATCTTTGTTGTTTTCACATTCAGGCGGGGACAATTGATAGTAATATTAAAGAACAATATACAGATGTTGAATCTAAAAAGGATTTTTATGGGAATAACAGCCAATTTTTTGGAAAAAATAAAGATTTGATGACCTCCGTCACGTCATTGAATTGGTTTAGTTATTTGCTTCGGGGGACCCATTCGGTAAAATGACGTACGTATCCCTACATTGGAAAAAGCAACCGATTATCGTCATCGTACGTCGGTTTTTGAATCAAGTAGGGAAAGGGTAAATTTTGTACTGTTTAGCATATACACGGTGTCTTTGGAAACAAATAATAGCACTTTGGGGCAGAGAGGGTCATGTAAGACCTTGATTTAACATAGCCGATTTATATAATATCGGTCGCCCCCGAGAGCAAACTGCTATCTGATACCTGACACTTGACCTGGTACCTGACACGTGACACCCCAGCTATTCACTCGTTACCGTTTATAACTGCAATACGGCAAAGCGCAGCCTTCTGTATCTCTGTTGCAAACGCGTAAGCGATCAATATGTGAGACTCATACACGTGGTTCTGTAAGGAGGGTCAGGGACACGGTCTGCTCTATTTGGGCATTGGGATTTTTCCAAACGGTAATTTGTGAACTGCTACATGCATTTACTATGGCAGTCCTCGGTTCCAGTGACATTAAAAAATCATCTCTTAAACCTTTGTTCAAAGGATCTAGTAATATCATGTAAATTAAGAACAAAATAATGAGTGCACATCATCATGCTTCTGTTAAATTCCTAGTGTCATACCTCAAACCAAAATCACTCTCTGCACAAGTTAATCTCTATCAACATATCCACTGAACATACGCGCCATGGCTACAGAGCTCTGTGCTCTTGTAGCCATGCGCACCGATACACTCAATATTCAAACAGCCCATTATCATTATTATACACCCCACAACCATTGCACTCCTGGGTCCACTTAACGGGATGGTTAACGGGATGACAAAATATTTTCTGCATAGGTCTACAAAATGGTAAACAAAAATAATTAGGTTAATTAACTAATTACACGCTGATATATAAATAAAATAAAATTGACCAAGGATCCATGGCCTGTGAACTGAATGTAAAAGACATGGTCTTAAGAAAATCCTAAAATAAATTATCAATCTTACTTTGATTCTAACATAATCAATTGTCTATCTTGACTCAAATAAACCATTAGTTTAATTTGTTGGTTGCACAATGTGCATGTGCAAGAAGAAACACACCAAAATGGGACCCGCTTGTCGTGCGCCATGGAATGAATGTTTCACCCCTTAATTTTAAAATGGATCAGATTTTGCTTTCGAAATTTCATAATGTAAGTAATGGTGTCTGAGTAGTCTCATACGCGTTGCCAAGTTTCATAGGAAATTTGAATGGAAAAATTAGTTTTGGGAGGTCCAAGGCCCAATTATACACTTCAGTGCTTATCTTTACTTGAAAACCGGGACAACTGTGCTTATTGATCGCCTTAACAAAAATGTAAAAAATCCCAAAAAGTAAAAAAAAAAAAAATGTGAAGTTATCATTTCGAAGACTGTTAGACTTGTATGGACTAAAGTCGGTTCTGCATTATCGCAGCATCGATAGCCAAATTATAATCAAAGATACCACGTCATCATCCAGGGCCTCGAAAGAAAGCGGGACCACCTAGTGGAATTGATATAAAAGACCAAAAATAATAAGCTGTATGACTGTTACATCTATTCCTGGAGATGGCCAGCGTACATAAGTGTTGGAAAAAAATGTGCGCTTGACGGACTCGAAAAAGGCAACTCCTCTTAATAGCACACGCACGGACACTCTTTGCCAATTGAGAGAGTAATAAATATCATCTATGGGACTTCGTACCTTTTGTTAGCTCAATGGCCAAAGAGGCTAGTATACAGAGGTTGCCGTTTGAGTCCGACCAAGCGCACATGTTTTTTTTCAACCCTTGTGTTCGCTGGCCGTATCCAAGACATTAATAATATTCATGCCTTGTCTACCTGAGAAGTAGTAAACAATTCAAGAGCGTAGTTTGCATTGTTACTTTGAAGCTTCATTTTGGCAGGATATTCCAGACCCCCTAAAAGAACTTAAGAAACTCACATGGTATCCGAATTTTAGGTATATTTTCCATGCAAATTTCCTCAAGGTTTGTGCAGTCTACTCATTAGTAACACGGATCGATGAGAGAACCCTCAGATGGAAACAGGATATACTCAATGTCGATGTAGCCTCGTTTGGCGTCCTGCCGTAATTAATTTTTGAGGCGTTAAACACGCTTTAATGTAAGAACAGATTTCTTAGATATTGAGGCAATTACAATAAATTCTTTGGTTTAACATTCATTCGGTAAACCATGGCGGCGCAAAAGCCTCGGAAATCTGCCATCATGGAACAAATGTTGGTACACTTTATCTGTTTTAAGAAAGACAATTACCACTTCTCCTCAATTATAATGTTTGATCGAGTCATGTTTCAGCAGCCGCACGAGGTCCCTCAACTTTGAGTGAGGGATGGAGAAAATTGATAAAAGGGTAAACCACTGCTTTCTAATGAACATTAGTTGTGAGTGTGGGGATGGTTCCAATATTGTATCAAGTGTACGCAATGATTTTTTCCCATGTTGTGGGTCCACATGGCGTGGACCCATCAGCTGAACTTTACCTGCATCTTCTGTAGCATTTGTGAGGTTATACAGATATCGCTGATGATCTACATAAAATACATGATCGTTATCATTCTTCAATATACGCCGTCTCATCCTGTTATTGCCCAAAAATATATTTCCTAGTGTTCCGGCCAGTGTCATCAATTAGCACTCCGTCTGAACAAACTGGATTATAAACCCCGTTGCTGTAGCTAACCGCCACTAACGTTACGAAGATTGTCCATTTTGCGGTCGCTGTCCTGTGCAAATTCGTCAGTGGTGGTGTCCTCTAGTTTACTGTAATAAGATTATTGTTTTTAACACATTAATTGGAGAGCATCCAAAGAAAATGGTAACTGCTGGCATGCTCGTGTAATAATTGGCCTGTACGTGAGCGTGATTATGATATATAACGAGATTCCCAGGTATTATTGTTATTATTAATATCAGGCTTCCGAGGGGTACAAACGAAACTTTGTATTGTAAGTCCCCGGATGCAATACAATATCTGTTAAATATTGTATCGCATCCGGGCATTTTTATCGATCAATTATCGTATCCAGTGACTAGCTATCGGTATCAAGAAGCCACATCGTACGTAAGTCTTTGTCACCGGTCATAACATAAATTCCTTTTATATCAGATTATTATTGTCATAATTCCGTCTTACGTTTTCTCTAATCATGGTTTCCCAATCAGCCACATCCCAGCACATTGAATCAAAAATATATTCGTAAGTCTCCACTGCACTCTCTCTGTCCAAGAAACCGTTCCAGTTTGCATGTAGCGCCATTTTAGACTGATAGTCAATCTCATCTGAATCTACCATACCGTCTTTAACAGTGCCAACTTCTGGTGGGGTGACATCTATCAAGATCTGCATAAGATTTATAAAATGTACAGCATAATATTAATTGAATATACAGGGCGTATCAATAAAAACGCAACAAAACCTCTTCCCAATTTTGGTGGTAAATGTGTAAAATTAAACTAGTGCCTTCTTAAAGCCACAAATCCCCTCTTTCCAATGATAGGTAATTTATTCAAGTGTGGTCATGGATAACCGATTAATCATTGTTTTTGCACAATGGGACAAAGTCAGCTTGGGACCAAGTTTCAATACAAATCCCATTCACTTTCATGACTAAAGTGAGAAGAGAGGGAAAATTGAATAGGATTTGTGTTAGCATTACTTGAAACTTGGTCCCAAGCTCACTTTGTCCTATTGTGCAAAATGATTACTCGCTTACCCTTGACCGTACATGAACAAATTACCTATCTTTGGAAAGAGGAGATATGTGGCTTTAAGATGGCATTAATTATTTTGATGTAATTTTACACAATTACCACAAAAATTGGGGAGAAGTTTTATTGATACGCCCTGTATATATCCCTCCTTTAGACCTTGGGCACATCAGAGATAATCCAAATAACACCTGGACAGATTTATTAACGCATATAATGTATTTTAATCTTAGATTTAGGCACAAAAAAGTAGAAAACCCGAAATCCTGTTTGACACCTCTAGCAGATCTTTACCTCAGCAGTTTCCATGTCGACGAGTTCAGCTGTGTTTGTTATCGTTAATGTTAGGTAGTACCTCCCAGCGTGGGCACCCTCTGCAAATGGAGTCATGAAATCGTACGTTGTGTTGTAGCATTCTCCTGTTGGTCGACATTCACAAGTATCTCCTTCAGAGCAAGAATCCTGATATGATAGAGCAGTAGAAGGATGAGTTCAATGTTAACATTTAGACTATAAAGATTCCACACCACTAAAAAGATCTGGTCTGTCACCCTCTGGCTGAATTGTGTTTAAGAAAGGAGTAAAATAAAGTGACATCTCTAAGTTAAAAGTAACTTTTGGGGTATTATTTTGTGCTAGAAATAATTTCTAATTAGCTATTAAGCTATTAAGCTATTAAGATCAGAAGTCTGTTAGTAATTACAGTGCTTATTTGAACCCCTTTACCACAGGAATCTTTGGACTAGAAACCCTACTTTGAGAGGAACTCACAACTCATCGTACTCTTCGCGCTCCAGCAGCTCGAAATTTCCGTGGTCACTATAGTGTTTATCCTGAGGGAATGGTATGCAGAGGTGTACAGTTTTAAGAAAAATTCTGTCGCTAGGAACTAAGTTGCTTCATCAGCAAACAATTGGCGTTTTAGTGAGGGCAATTTTGCATATAAACGAATGGTAGTGTATTTGGTGGTTAACACCACTGACTCACTTTTATACTGTAGTCAATGGAAAAATTGTCAGTTTTTCTTTCACATTTAAAACTCTCACGGAGGAAATAAAACAATATCACGCCAAAGTTCGAGCTAATTAAATACTCCAAATGACCAGATTTTCAACATAATATGGTTACCAGAATTTTCGTTAGTTATGAATCTTAAAACGTAGGGCGTATCAACATGTCCAGCACAAGATGATCTATGGTTGGAATGGCTGAGAGTGAGCCGATGCAGGTCAAATTGGTGACGACCGCTGAGTAAATTGCCTCAAATTTGCTGTTCAAATGCCATTTAGTTTAAGAAACCTGGAACTAACATACTAAAAGGGATATGAAGCCCATTATTCACGCTGTGTTAACGTTCATGTGGGTCTCAACTTGTGTATCATACCTTTGGGATCAAACTACATTTTAACGCGCATGTTAGATTTGATATTATGCAAATATTTTACTGCTCATGAGGGCAATGGTACAAAATATTTGCCGATGTGACTGCAGATAGTGGGTCTACTATTGCCTGAGACCGAAGGTCGAGGGCAAAAGTAGGCCCACGGTCTGCAGTCACCGAGGGCAAATATTTTTACCATTGCCCGAATAAAGAGCAGTAAATATTTGTTTTTATATAACTCATGAAAATATTGTTGTCATTTTATTGGTGGAAACTGCATCAAGTTACATAAAAATATTAAAAATAAAATAGTGTTATAGGACTACTCACCTAATTCACGTCACGAATTTAGCAGAAGTTGAGCTCCCCATTAGTCCAAATCACTAGTTCCCCAAGTTTATAAATCAATCCAAAACAAATTGATCCTCGCCAAAAAGTCGTGTTTTCCACGCGAAACAGTTCAACTTCAAGTTCAAACAGTAACATTCCAATTACTGGTAACAAAATAATCCATATCGCGATGGACGGGCGATGTTAAATACTGCCGGTCCAAACGTTCCCATCAAAATCAACTATTGACCGGCCGGTCCAAAAGCTCCCATCAAAATCGACTATTGACCGGTTGACCCATTATTTGGGTGAAAAGATAAAACTATTTTATGTCACGTGATACAGTTTCCACCAATAACATGTCAGGAATATTTGCATGCGTTATGTAAAGTGGTATATTCTTTTAGCTTACTGTATTCCTCATGCTGTTTTACCAATTTATTTCTCCATTTAATACAGGAAATACTAGAAATAGAACTTGTAAATTAGCTGTTACTATTAAAAAATGATATTTGTATTCCTCATGCTGTTTTACCAATTTATTTCTCCATTTAATACAGGAAATACTAGAAATAGAACTTGTAAATTAGCTGTTACTATTAAAAAATGATATTTGTAAACAGAAACATGAACACCTACTTTTCTCCTCAAACTACCCCTACTCCAAAAGTGCATTTCCCTTGATGGATTTCCGGTGCAACTTTAGCATTAAATTTAACAAATTATTATTATTTTATTTTATTTTTTAAATCTTCTTCTTTGTAAAAACCAGGCCAAGGTACAACCGAACGATGTATTTTGCTTGGCGTGCTTCCAATCCTACAGGTAAATTCATCCCAGAAGAAAACATAACAGTCTACCATATCAATCATGAAACACCACCATTTTAATATAAGTGTATTTTTGCACATTTTAAAGCATATTGTTTCAGAGTGTCATCCAAGACAGTAGATTTTGTCGCCTTTCGGCAGCCTACTTAGTCTTCTATAACCTTAATAACCATCAATGATGTGAAATATATTAATCAAAACAACCAGACTTTTAATAGCCACCTCTACAAAATATTGTTGACGAATTTTCTTTCATTCTGTTGATACAAATGACGTAAATAAAACCTAGACTGTTAACGGCGTTATTTTGTTTGTCAAGATTTGAATCTCGTCCGTGCGAACAATAGACCTCAGCTCACTGCGCAAATTAAGGCAGCGCACACAATAATTGCAAATAGATTGTAGCATTACCGCCATCTTGAGGCTGACAGTTTGACTGAAGACGGGTACTCAGGCTTTTAAAAATTAGATGTACTGAGACGTAAGTTAGGAAATCCGCAATTTACAAATCCAGGAGAGCCCACATTCTTGCACTCACTTTAGACTTTCATGCACCCAAGTATTTTGGTACTCTGTGTAGCCTATACTGTGTTTCACAACCTTATACTATTACTATATATTAAAAAACTCAGAGTACATTTAGGCCTACTTCTTCCACCCGTTGTTCGTAATCCAGTTGTTTTCAAGAGCGTGCGAGGTACAAATATAGTTCTGAGTGGCAAACGCACTTAATGGGGACTCTCAATGCGGAGGCTTGGTTAATCCCAACAAAGCGAAGGTAATGTTTGGTTACCATTGATGTTAAATATTTGAAACACAGTCTATAAGCCGTTATTGAACACACAATCGTCTTCACAAGAATTGGTAAACCGGATATAGTACAAAATTAGAAAAGGATAGTTTGGTTTTTGATGAGATCATTCATATGAAATAGAGAAAGCCCTTTTTTATAACCACATTTTCCAACTTTATTAATTAAGTGAAGTATTACCAACAAAGCCACTGCAATAGCTCCACTCGCGAATTCAACGTCTACATTGGTATAATTCTGGAATAAACGCCACAGCACGGTCTTGACTCCACTTTCTGGATCTATACATTGAAAACAAATCTTTAAAAAGGGAAACGCCGTACATTAACGAAAAGTGTTTCAAGTAGATTCAAACAGCATTGAATTGTAATTGTAAAATGTAAAATCTTAAAAGCAGGCAGGTTGATTTACCTTGAAAAAGTATAGTACACGAATTTATACCAAAGTAACATTTTATCTTGGCATACATCAAATAGGGCGAGTTTTCCGATTAAAGCGATAACAGCACTTTTTTGAAGAGCGCCCCAATGCCATTCAGTACAAAATCGCTTCTTTTATATAAAATACTCACTTTTGAGCATTACATTCGATGTATAGTTTACAGACAATTAATTCCGATACTACCAAAATTCCCTCATTTTTCTTCGACGGGGGGGGGGGGGCTGTTTGGGGGCCAAAATTTTTTGGTGGGGGTGTAAAATTCCCCCAATGGCACCCCCACCACCCCACCCCCGGTGCCGCCACTGTCCGACTTTTGCGTTCGATCACCGTATTAGCAATTCTAGATTTAATTGAGGCGCCCTTAACAAATTAAAAAAAAAATTCTCCCTCACAAATTAAAATGTCATGCAAATGATTGTTGAGCATTCAAGAAAATAATGCTGAAATTTTTAACATAATGTTCACCTTAACAATTATCATCTTTTCAAATAAATTGTTATCACCACAATATTTTCCATGATTCAAAAATCTCACTTTTTATGTATTTGGGTAGATTACAGAACATGGTAGAAGTGATTGACAAAACTAAAGACCATTTAAACTGCAGAAAAAGAAGGAACGTCATTTTCTTGCAACAATGGATAACTATCAAACGCTCTCACTTACAATATATTTATTGTGAGGCCAAAGCCAAAAGACTCACTCTTTCAATCGAAAGAAAAAATCAACTTGCCTTATTTTGTTGTATGTTAATGGATTTATGTTGGAAAAATCCTCTTCGTTTCTCAACAAACGCACCTGTGGGGTCCGGATCAAAAATAGCCAATACTGTAAGTCGTCTTTGGTGTGGCCAACAGCAAATCAGATAATGCCAAGACCCAAAATTTAATCGTGTCCCCGGGAACTGCATTAATGCTATATGTCGCCAGTAGGATTGAACTTTCGTCGTTCAAGTACTTCTGTCCTGTGTTACTCGGCTCGTAGGTTTCGCCGCCCATTTGATCAATGTCCCAAGTTACGCGAAGTTGGGTGATGCCTAAGCAGTCGGTACTGCGTCTCGACCACGGAAGCCGAAAGTTTGGTCATAATCTAATGTTTAGAGAGAATACGTTTCAGAAGCCGTGTTGAACATCCTCATCATTATAATTAATATTCAACAAGATAAAATCTTACTCTCATTTTAGAGCGGTAGCAAGGACTTGTGTCAAGCATCATCGTTCATGTCCCACTACATCTCAGCTTCGACAACCTTTGGTAGTTCGTATGGACCATCTACATTAATGCAAGATAGTTATTGGTGTCCAAATGTGAGTATATGTAAGTGGTCCACTACCGGAGCTTCTGCGCCCCTCCGCAGAACATCCCATAGTGGAGTATCTTGCGCTCGAGAGCAGAAAATCCATAGGCGGAGTGTCTGCGCTCGAGCGCAGGAAACACCTCCGTCACTATAGTGAAGGAAAAAATCCTGCGCTCGAGCGCAGAAATCCATAGGCGGAGTGTCTGCGCTCGAGCGCAGGAAACACCTCCGTCACTATAGTGAAGGAAAAAATCCTGCGCTCGAGCGCAGAAATCCATAGGCGGAGTGTCTGCGCTCGAGCGCAGGAAATCCATAGGTGGAGTTCACGTAAAACTATATCGTATAATAACAATATGTACTGGCGAGAACTCCGAGGACGGATGTTCTGCGCTCGCTCCACTGTGGATGTTCTGCGCTCGCTCCGCTGGTGGATGTTCTGCGCTCGCTCCGCTGGTGGATGTTCTGCGCTCGCTCCGCTGGTGGATCTTCTGCGCTCGCTCCGCTAGTGGATCTTCTGCGCTCGCTCCGCTGGTCGATGTTCTGCGCTCGCTCCACTGTGGATGTTCTGCGCTCGCTCCGCCGGTGGATGTTCTGCGCTCGCTCCGCCGGTGGATGTTCTGCGCTCGCTCAGCTAGTGGATCTGCTTGTCAAATATCAAATAGGTACTTTAATTCAGTTATGTTTTCTATTTTTTAATTTTGTTATTGTTTTTTCGTGTTTTTACTTTATTTTCAATGTAAAAAAATCTGCGAGGGTGTTGCATTTTTAACAACTCATAACCCACCTCTCCACATCGCTCCGCTGGCGGATATTCTGCGCTCGCTCCGCTGGTGGATCTTCTGCGCTCGCTCCGCTAGTGGATCTTCTGCGCTCGCTCGGCTGGTGGATCTTTTGCGCTTGTTTTCGCTGTGGATCTTCTGCCCTCGCTCCGCTGGTGGATGTTCTTTTTTTTTTGTTGTGTTTGTGTGGTTTGGTTTTTTGGCGCCTCGATCCGCTATTGGGAATCTCTTCGCTCGCTCCGCTGGTGGATCTTTTTTTGCGCTTGTTCCGCTGGTGATCTTCTGCGCCCGCTCCGCTGGGATGTCTGCGCTCGCTCGCTAGTGGATCTTTCGCGCTCGCTCCGCTGTGGATCTTGCGCTTGTTCTCCGCTTGTGATCTCCTGCGCCTCGCTCCGCTGGTGCTTCTGCGCTCGTTTGGCGAGTGGATCAACTGCACTCGTTTGGCTAGCGGCATCTGCTTGTAGTGGAGCGGTTTCGACTGCAAAATTGTTCCGACAACCCTCCCTCTACAACAAAACGCAACAATTCTATTCGAAAGAATAGTATAAATAATTTTAAAAATGATGTTTGTGTTAAAAACGTGGTGGCAGGGGTATTTATTGGGTCAAAAATCACGTTTTTGAATCAAAAACTTAAGAATATCAGACTTATAATTTCTTAGCAAAACAAATTTGAATCATCATGTCAAGCTATCAATCTCTGATATTTATATTATAGATTTCTATTTTAATACAATATATCGTCGTGGGTTCTGCATATTCGAAATCAGCATAAATGCTAGTTCTGAGAAAACGGTGGCGTTTGAAAAAGTCTGGAGTTACTGTATAATCGTGCAATTAAAAGAATAAAAGGAAGGGCTATTTAAGGTGTATTTAAAGACAGAATGGTACTAACTGAACTACAGTATTAAATACCCAAGAAACAACTGTTTTCCTTATTCAAAATGGCCACTGAACAGTGGGGTTCGATTGTTGTCAAACCACAAATGTTGATTCGCTGTGCTCTATCAGGAGTTCGATACTAAGTCGACTGCAGGAAACCCGTTGATTTCTCATGTTGGTATTGTGAATTACTAATACTACGGGGGTTTTTCTATTTAAAATGATGATGATGTGAGGATGATGATAGACGACGAGACTATATGGTGATGATGGTGATGATGAAGACGATGACGACGATGTCGATGTCTAATTGCATTGTGTTTATGTTACAAACCATGCAAAAATTTGTATACAACGACTTCCATAGCGGTTAAAGTGGGAAACCATTCACTGTTGCATTATCGTTCGTTTGTAAATATCGCGCAGACTGACCACGATGACCAAGGAACTTCAGAAAATTACCAACCTCTTACAAATTTCGCTCCTTAAAATTAATATCTTATATCTTAATTAGTCGCCAAATATGTTTTGACTCATTTTTGGCAAAAAAAAAACATAAATTTCAAGAGTAAAATACGTTAGAAGGAACCCCACCAACATTGTATGCATGGTAATAAAAAATGAATAACTAGTAATGCATGTTGTAACCCACAATAATATTGGCTAGAAACTGTTTCAAAAATTGAGCTCCGAAATTTTAAATGTACTGAATGTTGTCATAAACTCAAAAGATTTTGGAGATAAAAGGTGTCTATTTTCTCGTTTTCTTCCCATTAAATTTCTTATTACATATATAGTTCCTAGCTTTTAAGGAATGTACAACGCTTAAATATATACAAAACTTGAAACGAATTCACAATTAATGGGTAATATCTCATCAAATCTAACATAATCTTCAAAAACAATTTAGGGCACTTAACGCTCATAACAAACACCTTCCCAAAGAAAAATATAATTTGTTCCTGAAAGGCTAGTTTTTTTAATGATTGTATATATAGTAATTTATTTAGTTTGCAGAATTCAAAGGTAACATCAAAGAAATTCAAACGTTCCGCAATATGTGTTACAAGTCTATTTTTCGTACAACGGTTACTAGGTGTGGGTTGGTTAAACACCCGAGAGTTCCTTATTATAAAGCAATAGATAATTTCGATGTTTGGTATACCCGTTGATAGCATTGGTCCACCTTTTTCTACTGCTTCCAACATAACGCTATAATAGTAGTGGCGTCACAATGACGTCAATTTCACAAGTTGGCAAAAGTTGGAACCTCCACAACACGAATCAGAAGGTAGTACAAATGAAAAAAGGAAATTTTGCATTAAAAAAGGTAGGAATATTGGATTTTCATGCCGGTTTTGGCCCAAATGATATGGAACATGACAGTTTTTAATCAACATATAATTTTAGAGGCCTCCAGTGCACAATATTAAACAATGAACTATCACTAAAGGGTAAGCGGTCTGTCATTTATAGGCGAATATGTCCTCGAGGTCGGAAAAACTAAATAATTTCGCCCCTTATTTGTATTTTTTTTCCTCCGAGGATACATTATGAGCCCATAGATGAAAGATACTACAAACTCTATCGATGAACAAAAACTTTATTTTTATTTTGTTTGTTTTTATATGTTTTAAGTTAATATGCCTTATTTATGTGTATTTTGTATCTGATTAATGAAAATAAATGATAAGAAAATGCCTTATATTAGCGCTCATTATTGCAGATAATGGGCAGGTAAACGGACCAATCAGAATTCGTGCATTTTAGTAGAGGTAGTAGAACCATTACCACAAATCGACTTTCGGACGCTACCCCGTTGAGGGGCTACCTTCACATTTTCGTCATGTGAGTGCAACAAAGTCGTAACTGACCTTTTTGGCGAATTGGAGTTATTTATATAATATGAAAAATAGATCATTAAACGCTTAAGTTTTTGATATACATTTCCAGGTGGGTATCTCAATTTTAATTGAGAGTTATGCAAGTTATTAATGCTAAGTAGGGCTATGTTAGGGTAGTTTTACGACTTTGTTGCACTCAAAATGAATTTCTGTTGAGTGCAACATAGTCATAACTGGTAGAATACGACTTGTGTTCGACCACACATTGAAAACGAAGGTAATACAACATTTTTATTTCTGTAAGTGGATGGTGTTTAAAAAGGTGGTATAAGTACAAAAAAATCTTAAATTCAAAAATCTTAGTTTTTTTTAATTTTCCTAAATTTAATGCTAATTTATTGCTAATTTAAAAAAAAAAAAAAAAAAAAAAACCTTAAAACATATCAAAAAATGTACTTACTACCCTTTTCCACTCAATTTAACCCCAGTACTGTAAATTAAGTCACAAAAGGTAAATTAATACGCATAATGTAACATAATATTTAAAGTCTAAGGCTCAATTTATATAGTAGTTATTAGGCTAAATGAGGCCTAATTAGTTGTAGATACGACTTTGTTGCACTCAAAATTGAATTGTCCGTGTCGTGCAACAACGTAGTCTGGTAAGCATACGACTTTGTTTTCAAGACACGGTAAATCATTGTGTCTTACGCCTATTTTATAAATTAGCCTAATTACTTCTTAATCATCAGTCGACTTAAGTGGGAAATGAATATTCTAAATAATTAAAAAAATACATTTTTTTATCGTGTGTATAATATTTTCATTTGGCAAAGTCACAACGAATGAAACACAAAAATGCTTCTCCTGTAAAATCTGAAATGCTCGATATCGACTTTGTTGCACTCACATGCGATTTTGTTCGCCCAAATTGAGATGAAAAGGATTTAAATAATTATTGGAAACATTCACGAAAGTTTTTTAAAACGTTTGCGCACCGAGGGAAAGTTTAACCTGGGGTGGTAACTCCTCCCTTGGTATACGAGGGTTAATGTCACTATGGGCTATGCCCCCCACCCTCCCCAAAAAAAAATATTTGGTGTATTTTGTACAAATGAATAAACTACAAAAACTTTTTGATAATTCCTTTTGCACGACGCACAACCGTAGGTTTCATAAGTACCAGTAACATAATTAAAAACAGACACAAAAAATTAAATATATTTAATTTTGTAGTTATTTCTCATATGGTGTATGTCATGTTGTAAATTTCACCGATTGTCTTATCTTGATAGACCTATTATTATCGATTTTGATCACTGAAGTCGTAATCTTTTGTCCCAGGAATACCATTTTTCGTTCACATTATCTGTGTGCCTTGCTTTGAGATATTTGGAGACGCAAAGCTACGAATACGTATTCGATTGTTTTGTGGAAACCCGTTTTATACACATGCGTGTTATTCGACTGCGGCTAATTTTTGGGTTTAGGAATGTAGATTTCACTTTTATTTTGGTACAAGGTAAGATTATCATAAAATGCAACCAGAAAAAATCAACTATTACTCAATTTGACCAAACAGCAGATTCGAGACACTATGTTCGTGACCACGACGATATAAGGAATCTAGAATTTTAGCCCCCAAATCCACCTTTTTTTTCCCTAGAAAAGCATCATTTTTAATCACGTGTCCCCACAACGAGTATTACCGGAACCCTTATTGCAATGTATAAAACCCTATAATCAATAACAAAAAGGATACCATAAAATACAGATTGTAATATTTTTCCTTAAAAAAGGTAAAAAAATAATAATTTCGCTTAACTGGCAGCCCAAATTTCATTTTCCGGCAATAGTAAAAACAATCCCTGCCAAACCAAATATTTTCCAACCACAACGCATCAGTTTTCTTTCTTTTCCTTAAATCCTTATATATTTATCCTTCAAATAAAGTGGCTGTGTTTTGGGTTTTGTGGTAACGGTTGTGAGGGGTAACTAGAAGCACTTTTCAAGGCTCGTGCCACGCTCCGCTATTGGTCAAAAGATATCAAAATTCTTTAATTTAAAAATGGTGTTTTTTGCTTTTTTAAATTTTTGGTTTAAAAAAAATAATTTTGAAACAATTTTATTTCATAGTGTAAAAAATAATGAGAATGATGTTGCATTTTTAACGACTTATAAACTCATAATAAAACAATTTTATTTTCAATGTAAAAACTAATGAGAGGATGTTGCCTTTTGAACAACTCATAACCAACCGCTCCGCTGGCGGGTCTTCTGCGATCCCACTGGCGGATGTTTCTGCGCTCGGCTCCGCTGGTGTATGTTCTGCGCTCGCTCCCTTGGATCTTCTATTCCTGCGCCCGCATCCGCTGGGTGGATCTTCTGCGTTGCTCTGTGTATGGTCATCTCTGTTATTATATCAATAAATAATAGCATAAAATATTATTTCGATCTTACACATATTTTTTTATCGAGATATTATTTAAAATCAAAGAATTTTTTTGTTTACTGAACAGCACGTGCGAGGTATGGGGTAATGTTCGTTTGGGCCTATATGCCTATCCCGGGGATGCCTATACGCGTGTCGTTTTGGCGAAATTAAAATTTTTTTGCCCCCATCTGTTTTATTAACCATTTTATTAATTTCATCATATATTATCACCACAAATCTTTTCTCTTTTTTGGGCAATGGTAGTCCGACAAGGACTGTGTGGGGCTGGTCTTAAAGAACCTGTGTGTCTATATCTACTGCTCACATTCGCAGGGTGCCAGAGTGCAGACTTAAATCACTAAGTGTTTAGTAGACCTAACAACAACGAAGCGTTTCGCCTATATTTTCCAAACTATAACGTGTTATTTGTGTAAAAAATATGCATGGAGCAACAAATATTTGTGATCATGATGGTGATGATTTGAGAGTCGAGTGTTTTTGTGTGTGTGTAGGTGTGTGTGTACGTTTGTGTGTGCAATTAGTCCGTATATGTTTTTATTATGTTTTATTCTTTTGCTACTTTTTGGATTCCACAAATTATGGATTATATACCAACAACTATTGATATATATAGGTTCAAATGTTTTTTTCAAAATTACCAGGATTCGGCAAACCAATAGGCGTCGAATATGGTATTGCTTGTGTAGTCCGAGTAGTTCCATTCAGTTGTGTTTTAATGTGACAGAAAAAAATTGTTGTTTGGCGAGCCTCCATTTCGTTCATTTTGTTAGAAATTATATAATTAACACCCTCTTTTATTTGTTCATATTAAAACGAATTTTTACTGTAAATTAACAAATTAACATTATAGCTGAGGTTCCCAGATTAAAAAGATTAAATATTCCCTATCGATACTTATAATACAGGATGTTTTTTTTTTTTTAAATAACAATTTAAAAAATTTAAACACACTCTTCATACTTGACTACCTTCCGATCAAACCCGCACATAGCAATGGCAATTATTTTGCCATGCGCAACTTTCATTTTCTACACTGGCGTGACCGCTGAAATGTACTCAGAACAGCTTTGTGGTAGTAAAAACCGTGCCGACTTGGTGCCTTTCTATTGTTTGAAATATCTGGAGTAAGTTCATAACGGGAGACGGGGAATTCCCTATACCAGGGCCACTTAAAATGTTTTTCATCTTTACCGTACACCGTCATTAAAGTGGCATCAATGCTTTTACACATTTAGTATAGTAACCTATCCCATTTGTTTTCCATTATTTATCAACTAACAGTACAATGGGTAAGTTGTATGAAAATAGGTCTATGCATAACTTTAAATATTTTTATGAGTTGGCCTTTAGTAAAATAACTCTTACATGACATGATAGAAGATGAAGACCAAAAACTAGAGAGGAAAGAAGAGGTAGGAAGGAAGAAGGACTGAAGGAAATTGTATCTTTATCATTTTTGTTATTTTTTTCTTTTTCGGGAATTGCAGCACACATGCATGCCCGTATAAAATTCTTAGCACATAATAGCTCCATTACATGCATAAAACCAGTGTTCAGAAACGTGGCGTAAAATTTTTTTTTAGGTATTAACATGTTAATCTCTAAACACTTGGAGTCGAATACTAAACACCTAACGTCAAATGCTTTTAAAACATATGGAAATTGTGAACATTTTTTAATATAAGTGTTGAGATAATAAACAAATATTTCACATGTGTTTAGAAACATGGTAACAAAAAATGTTTTAGAAGGGTTTTTTAGTTATTATATAACTGTTTTAGCAGTGTATTCACTGAAAACAAAATTGTTTATTTACTACAACAAAACTATTTACAATTTAAAAAAAAGTGGAATTTGTAAGTATTTGAAATTTGGACAACGTAGCAAGCGCAAAACCTCCACAGCGTAGCCGTGCCGAAATTCCATCATGCCCCAGCCGAGCGGCACAGATTATCCCCACGGAGCGGTGGGTTGAGTTTTTCGAAATGCAACTCCTCTTATTATTTTACTTTAAAAGAAAATTGTTTATTAAAACCAACTTATTTTACATTAAAATAATTGAATTAAAGTATGCTTGATATTTTGACCAAACATATGCCCGCTAGCCAAAAAACGAGCGCAGTAAATCCACCAGCGGAGCGAGCGCAAGATCCACAACGGCAATCGCAAAGATCCACCAGCGAGCGATCGCAGAGGTCCACCAGGTCGGACGAGCGCAAAGATCTATCCACCCGCGGAGCGAGCGCCGAACATCCGCCAGCGGATAGCGATCGCAGAACATCCACCAACAGGCGAGCGCAGAAACTCCGCCAGCGGAGCGGTGGGGTTTATGAGTTGTCAAATGCAACACCCTCATTATTTTTTTACATTGAAATAAAATTGTTTTATTTAAACCAAACTATTGGCATTGAAAACATATTGAATTACAGTATTTGATATTTTTGCATGCCCAAGCAGATGCCCCGCCAGTAGAACGATCGCAGAAGCCCGCCAGCGAACGAGCGCCGTTGAACCGCACCAGCGGAGCGAGTGCAGAACATTCGCCAGCGGAGCCGAGCGCCAGAACATCCAGCAGCGGAGCGAGTGCAGAACATCCCACCAGCCGAGCCAGCGCAGAACATCCCCCAGCGGAGTATATCGCGGCAGTACTATTTTGTTATTATAATACTTTAGTTTTAAACATGCTCGACCGCATATATTCCGCCTATGGATTTTCTGAGCTCGAGCGTCAGATTTTTCCCCTCATATATAAGTGACGGGAGGTTTTCCCCCTCATTCTATATACTACGGACGTGTTTCCTGCGCTAGAGCGCAAACACTCCGCCGACGGATTTCTGCGCTCGAGCGCAGATTTTCTAGTTTACGGATATGGTGAGACTGTTTACAGACGATACAGCATTACGTATTGAGACTCATGCGCCTCCCACTCATGAGTACCCTTCACCCGTAACAGCTTCTGTTTCTCAGAACCAGAACCAAGTCACTGGATATAGGCCTATCTGACAACCATTTTTATCAAGAATTGAATCCTTGGGCATAAGCGCTTCCAAAAATCCCGTCAAGCATAAACGGGGGCCGTAGAGTGGTCCTCATGTTTAAACTCGATCTGGCCTAAATTGCTCAAAGTGATACAGTGTGTTATAACTCCAACCATGCTCATGATCAATCTCAGGCAAATTGGCTACCCGTCATGTTCTTAGCAAATGCGCAATCATTGCCTAAAAAAATGGACGAGGTTGACCATCATTTTGCGTCAGGAGGGGTCGGACATTAGTTGTTTCACTAGACTCTGGTTTAATAAAATCCTCCAAATGCCTTCCCCAACAGACGGATTCCCCCGGTTTTTGCCCTGTTTTCCAAAAGCAAGGCACCAAGGTTGGTGGTGGCGTTGCCGATATATGTCAAAAATAATACCCCTCCCTGGCTTTGGATGTACAGGTTCCCGAAGAACTGGAATTTGTCTTGGATTCGAAGTAAGACCACGTCGATTACCAAGAGGGATTTCTGCAATTACTATTTGTGGTGGGACATAGTAAGAGATTCGCCTCTCCAACCATTGCTTCAGCAACATTTGATTGACAACCATTGACATATTTCGTACCCTTTACCCTGAACTGGGCTTTCTGATCATGTGGTGGACTTCAACAGAATGAAATTAACCCCATACTTAGCGGTATATCTCAACCTATGTTTACGTTCCATACGCGGGCCCAAGCTACCTAGATCTCATTCTGACGAATGTTCATAACCACTATATCGCTCCATCTATTATTCACCGATATGGCAAGAGCGCTCACGTCGTGTCTTATGGAAACCAAAAAACACCGTTAGTACTAAAAAAAGCCGTTATTAAGACACGTACCGTACGTTCCATTTGTGATAAATTAGTGTTCGTGCCTTGGGAAATGGAGACAAGATCAAAATTGGAGTGAGGTCTATGATAGCAAGGGAACTCAAATGAAAAATGATGCCATGTATTCTGGTTCATACAGAGGTATTGATATACAGGCTTCCTACTAAGGTTATAAAGTTCATCAATCAGGAAAGCCATGGATTCACACCACGCATAAAAAGATTCATTTCTAAACGTTAAGACCGCATTTGTGCTAATGATCAACTTAGCTTGGCGGTTTATAGGCCTAAGAAATGAAGTTAAGAGGGAAAGTGAAATGCAAAAGATAAAGCGTTCTTACAGCTAACAGAGTTGAAATCGGCAGAAAAACTGAAACCACGCACATGGTACCAACAGATTAGTCACTGATTAATTCAAACAATTCTGGGCTTAGCATGCACATACCTGGGGTTGTACAAATCTACTCCAAAGAAGTGGATAATGCTTATCAATTACAAATTTGTGGGTGTGTCTTCTCATATCAATCCCCTTGATATTGCTCCAAACTTTCTCTGCTTACTTAACCTGCTCACAGACGTCCCCTTACGTGTATTCCTTGGGAAGTGTACGATGAGATCAGGAAAGTTAAGCTCTCTAAGTCTTGTCGACCTGATGGTATTCAACCTAACTACTTAAAAAGAGTTCGCTTATGAGCTTAGCGGCCCTTTAACGATGTGCTTAAGTGCTCATTCGAATTTCTTCATATGAATGCGCACTTGATATTTGTAACCTGGATCTCTTGTCTACTCGGGAGGGATGGGGAGGGAGGCGCCACTCCTGGCGTGTTTTTGCCCATTCTCTTCCTCAATCTGAGCCGACCAGGGACCGCTTCTCCACGTAGAGTGGAGTGGAGAGCCATGGCAGACAATTGAGAAATAGCACCCACATCACCCATTTACGTGCTCGCACTGACAAATTTGCTAAGAGCCCCATTCCATACTTCATCAAATTTCCTTAATTCCTCATAATTCTTGGGGTGTTTTGGCTTGCCTTTTCTTTTCTGCATTCATTGCCATGGTCCTTTTTCCCAAACTGTTTTACTTATATGTGATTATGATATGTTCTATATGATATCATGACAGATTATTAATGTTACTTCGGTGCTTTATTCTTTGTTGTATACGCCATTCGGCTTTCGAGCCGCGATGTTATGCTACTAAAGGTCATGCTCAAGGTGTGTTTCTGCGCCTCGAGCGCAGAGACTCCGCTAGGAATTTCGGCGCTCGAGCGCAGGATTTTTTCTCTCATATATAGTTACGGAGGTGTTTCCTGCGCCTCGGAGCGCAAGATACTCCGCCTATGAAAGTCGGCGCTCGAGCGAAGGATTTTTCCCTCCCTATATAGGGCCGGACGTGCTTCCTGCGCTCGAGCGCAGGTACTCCGCCGACTGATTTTCTGCGCTCGAGCAGGTTTGTGACCTCATATATAGTGAAGGACGGTTTCCTGCGCCGAGCGGCAGAGACCCGCATGATGGATTTCTGCGCTCGGAGCCAGGATTTTTCCCTCACTATCTAGTGACGGACGTGTTTCTGCCGCTACGGGGCAGACACTCCGCCTATGGATTTCTGCGCTCGAGCGCAGATCGATACTCCATTATCGGATGTTCCGCGGAGGGGGCAGAAGCTCAGTGGTGGATCACTTACATACCATGAGTCTCTGCAATTTTCTGCTAAGTCCGAGATGTAGAGATGGCAGAAACACGAACATTATGCAGATTGGCATTGGATGGTCAAGAACAAATTAATTGATGCAATCGTCCAATGGCGGGTTGGCCCGGGGGGGAGAATGAGAAAACATCCGCGGACGTCATCATAAACAGCGCCCAAGATCCGCCCAATTCGCCGGAGTGATTCCAAGTCAGAAAAAAAGTGCTTAAAAAGTACACTTTTCTCTCGTTATTCATCATCCATCATTCATCATCTCATTAAATATATAACAATATAAATGTAAAGAAATAACAATTCAAACCAGGGCACATCCTTTGCCATTTTGATTTTCTCTTTAAGGTTTGTTATCCGCCGAACTACAGTCTCTGCCCAAAGTATTTGGCAGTTTTCCTGTCTTTAGAGAGTGTGTTGAGCAATAAACCGGAAAGTGAGGTTTACATTGTGTTATAGTATCTTGTTTGTGATTAAAATCTTATTTTTATTTCTGTATGTATTTTGAGAATATTCTTGAAAGAGGAAATTGCCAAAAATTGTTTACAACCTGGAAAGAGAAAAATAAACTGCAGATCCCCCTGGCAGGAAGCAATATGCCAAATGAGGCTCCTTAATATGCACAAATGGTGATGACACAGTACATGGACATTACTTGCATCCACCAATGCCCCAAATACCAGATGTCATCAAATTTGGACATTAGTAAAAGAGTCACCTTTTAGTAAAGAACCAATCAGAGCAAAATGCCAATAAGCTCGCAATAATATGCACACATGGTGATGACCCAGGCATCGATATGACTTGGAGGCACCACTACCCACCTACCAAGCTTCAATCAAATTTGGACAATCTTGTAAGAAGTTCACCGATGGAATCTGGTTCAATGAACCAAAACAGAGCAAATATGCAATGAGCTCATCAATAGGACAGATAGTCATGCATATTGCATGGGTATTACTTCATTCATCCACTGACCCGGGCACATACCAAATTTGGTCATATTCTGATATTGGTATCTGTAGAAATCACCTTTTTAGTTATAAGGCATTAAACCTTGTTAAAAGCCTAGACTGGTAAGACAGACGAATGGTACAGTTTCCAGGGGATAAATCAGAAAAGTTTGAAGTACACAAAGTAGGACCTTTGACCTTTGATCTCAGACCTGTCTGTTCAGCGCAAGTAGCAGGAGATACTATAGTCAAGGGACCGAATTACCAAACACTTGCGCTATGTCAAGGTTTGTCAATCAGGCAGCGTCGCGGACTGTGATTTGTTTGGAGTATGTGTATGGGCTGGGCATGGTTTGACAAATATTATTTAAAATGTCACATGCCCATTGAAGTCGGGTTTTCGACGACGGTACCAATGATCACGTACGTGAACTTTCTGTTTCAATAAGCTTTTAAATGTTCACATAATTTATTCTCACGGTACCACCATTTGTTCTGCAACCGTAAATTACGTCCGATCGTGCCATTGGTCGCCGTTATTCTGTCCTGACTATAAGGT
The DNA here is from genome assembly GCA_023653785.1 of Ophioderma brevispina. Taxonomy (NCBI): domain Eukaryota; kingdom Metazoa; phylum Echinodermata; class Ophiuroidea; order Amphilepidida; family Ophiodermatidae; genus Ophioderma; species Ophioderma brevispina. The sequence continues at coordinate 23,274 of JAMKCH010021055.1, forward strand.
AAATATCCAAGCTGGGCATGAAGGGGTGTGCAAGTGCTCCCAACTCATTTTTTTTATTATCAATGCATAAAGCACTTGTGTACCCAAAATCACAATTTTATCCTATTTGCACAAGAAACTTTAAGAAAATTTTGAAAAAACCAAACCATTTGCTTATAAAAACCAAAATTGGCATAAAAAAAAGGGGTTATGATTACATATGCTATGAGACAGAATGTTTTCGTCACATCCCCTTATTGTCATTTGTGTTGATACCCCTCCATACTACTGGTCACTATAAACAACCCCTTCCTACATCAGCTACAAAAACACCTATCTGTATCAATTGAATAATTTTTGAACGATCCACGCAGCCATTTTAGCTTTTTGCGTATTCCAAGCTCATGATTACCCCTTTACATTCTGATGTGATGAGCTTTCTCAATGCCATTTTTTTTTCGCTTTTTTGGAGCTACATAATTCTAGACACAGACACAATCAATTAAAGCTTAATCACTGGACCCATAAAGCTTCCTATTTTTGTCATCTTGACAGTGCAACATTTTGCAGACACTGCCATGTAGTATTCCAACAGCTTTCTGGGAACGGTTAGGCATCTAACTTTCCGGGCACAAATAAACGAGGGCTAAGGGCGATTAGCCCTCAGTTTTCACAAAATAGCCCCCGTAAGAAATTTTGGCCTATGGTAAAATGGCACTACGGGGCCTATTTTTGGTCAGATTTTGCTCAAATAGCCCCCGTAGCCCCAATAGTTATTTTGGTCCCTTGAAACTTTTGACATTTCAAAGATAAAAAGAAGGCCTGACTAGACGGTGGCACTTCGAGTAACACACAATTCACTAATCCAACATGGTAGGAAACAGACAGATTCGAAATAAAGCTCGGGCTCAAACGTCAAAATTTCAGACGTCCTCACAAAATTTTCAACATCCATTAAAAACAGTCAGAACCTTGACCAAATCACACACATCATGTTCCATTTCCTAGAGTCTAGATATGATCAATGTGGCAGTAGACATCAGGCATGCCACTTGAGCTTGACAACTGACACCCCAAACAAGTCCCATAGAACTGCTATTTTAAACAATATATGCTTAATGAACAAATAAAGTAGCTTCTCGAGTGTCTTGAGGGACAAAATCTCACCGGGGACAATTTTGTACTTGCACTATATAGCGTGACTTACAAATGGCAAGGCCCATGCTATGTTTTTATGTGTTCTCACTGTGTCTTTTTTATAAAGGAAGAGAATTCTTGCTCAAAATAAGTCAGCTTAGAACTAATTGATAAATCACATTTATTAAGGCAGGCCATGATAGTAACCAAACATCATTTTGTATCAAAATTACATGGGGGTAAACAGTTGCAACAGTGACGCATGGTGTAAAGACAGATTGTCACGCAAAAGTGTAAGATAGATAATAATTTTTAGTCAAGAGCAAGTCCTAAAAAAATAATTGAGAAGCTCTATCTTCAAATGCGTAAGAACACATTTGATGGGGGGATTGGGGGGAGGGTGGCCAAGGTATCCCTGGCACCAACTTGGATCCGTGCCAGATTCATGAACTAATCATGGTAACCCACAGATAATCTTTTCAGTTTTAGGTCATTTGGACCAATTTTGGTAGGTCTGAGAATAGTGAAGTTGAGAATACCAGGTATTTACAAACACTAAAGTCCCCCCATCACATCATCCATGCTTCACTGACCATCTGCAAGACGATTTTGGTGGCAAATGATGATCCATGAAGCTTATTGGCAGGTTATATTTTTGCGAATGCATTTGTCCTCAAATTTGGAATATGCCTGGGGTGCATATCACCCATTCAAAATATGCATTCCTGGCATCATCAAACAGTTTGAATATGAATTCATGTGCGCATTATCCTCGGGTTGTGCATTATAAACAATACAATTTAATTCATAATGCAAGCTTGAAATTGATGTTCCCATCTCCTTAACACGTTTGAACAGTTCACGTTGACCCAGTATGCGATCATAATACCAAGGCAGAACATTCATTACCACAATCTCACCAGGCCATGCAGTTTACAAATTGGGACAACATCAGATTTACGTTTACTCCAAAGTTCAAGCTAAAAAAAGAAATCAGATTTCTATGGTGTTATAAAGCATCCACTAGACTTCACCAGTAATTAAATCAACTATAAAGAAAAACTTTTTGGTATTAAGTGACCCAACTTGATTTCTACTTCAAAAATAAAAGTGCGGACATGAAGAACATCACAAATACATACCATCATTAAATCTGCTACTCTTAATTCATCAAAATCTATCTGTGAAAGTACCTTTGAATATGCATTTCACTACTTTTCCATTGTTATTCAATTTACATGACACTTCACGGTAAAACCAACCCGATGATTAAGCTGTTGGGTTAACTCAATCAAAATTTCATTCATTTGCTTTGAGTAACTTTTTCACAATTTTTCACCAATTGATTGCTTTGGTGTTGTGTCAAAACCTTTACAAAATTTACATGAAAGTCTGTAGAAAGTGCTTAAAATTACAGTAATTCCAGGCACATAAAGTTGAACTTTGCCAAAAAAAAATGAAATTGGTAAAAACCCCCCGAAAAACAGCATGAAATTGGCAAAAATACCCAATCTGCTGAAATAATGAAAATGCGTATTTCGGGCAAAAACCCCAAGAAAAATTGCATTCGGTTTTTTAAACCGAAATTTGCATGCCTGAATTTTTTTCACGTTTTGATTTTTAAAAATGATCCATCTCCAATCATGCGTACTGAGGCAATTGATCCAGAGGGGCCAAAATTCCAATCCGTCCCACCAAGGGTCAAACAATCCAAGTAATTTCTCTCCAAAGAATTCTAATGAACCAAAATGTACATACAAATGTCACTTTTCATTAATTTGGCCCAAATTTAGGCTAAAATGTGCTAAAATTAAAAAAACAAAAAGAAGAGAGAAAATTGCATTTTGTACCATTTGGTTCTGCCTTTTTTTTAGGCCAGAGATTACAATTTCCCCCCCAGAGGGGACAACTTGATCCCCAGGTCGGTACACCACTATCTACGATATAAATCATCGTGTCAAATAAAATAGAGCTATTAAAATTGATCAGGTTTTGAATATGTATAAAATAGCTGAAACATGCCTTATACTGACGGATAATGCAATGTCCTACTCAATCAAGAATAAAACTTGAAGAACAATCTAAGAAGCGTCCAATATGGTCTTATAATTAAAGTGGAACATCAATGTATATACATGTCGGCACAGTTAAACCCCACCCAATGTATACTAATTCTTAAGATGGAAAGGTAGAATTGCCTTTTGACTCACACTGTATATCGGAATCTAATTGGATGCTTAGGATTTTAAGCATGCTTATCTGTTCATTGTTAATGCTAAGTGGGATGCTTTCTTCCATTGTCTCTCATACTGAGCAAATACATCTTAATACGAATATTTTTAACCGTTCATTACCTTTTCCTTCTCCATCCTGTCAATCTCAATTTTTGATGACTAGCAGCGCCGCTTTTGTCCTTCATAAGGGCTTTATTTCTACTGTTGACTCTGCAATTAGAACAAAATTCACAATGTACACTTGAATCAGTCCAAGGAAATGAATTACAATACAATCAGAATTGCTCAATTTATATATATTTGTACTTCATAGTTATTTTTGTTATCAATTTCACATCTGTAATACAAGACCTTTGGAAAGTAGTACATTCACAGAGCACAGGGTAAGTTATTACACCACATTTACACCTCTCTGGCTTAGTTTAGCATTCCATTAAGACAGTTATCCTCATGTAGCCTTCACCTCTATACTGTACTTTCAATATATTTTTGCAGAATATATTATTGGTGGAATGGCTAGTCAACTATACTTTTTGCCACATTAAGGGGTTTCATTGCACCTTTTTAATGCAGCTTTGATTGGGCTCCTTTTTATACTCTGTATCATAATTTTCTTGGAGTTTTAGAACATCCCCCGCTTCCATGCAAAAAGGGCCCATCGCTTGCACTAACACTGTAACACACAACGATCAATTTTGCATTTGTTATGTCCAAGAATTAATGAGCAAGATTTAGAAAACTAAGAATAACAATCTTAAATTACTTCTACATGAGTGTGACTTAATGCTTCAGTCACAGTTTTTGTTAGACCCATCACAAAATATTAATTTTACTAGCCTTGAACCACAGCACTGGTCTGCAGATCACTTGCCATTTATTTTTTTCGGCATAGTCCCATTTATTCTCAGATGTTATTATTTTGAACATTGTGTTTTTCAGCAGCTTTTGAAATCATTGCTTCAGCATTGAATAAATGTATACATGTACTGGCCTATTATTGTAATTTTGCACACAGCTACCTGGTTACTAGTAATTCAACTTATAAAACCACATAAACGGTGTGGTCAAGGGTGCAGTTGTTGGTTGCTAGTCCGGGGTGACCACCCTTGATGTTTGTTCTTTGTGTTTTTCTGGTTGTGATGTTCCCATTTATAAAACGGTGAGACAAATTATTGCAAATGCAAAAAAAGCCTAATTAAAAGGGTGAACAAGGGGCTCTGTCTGAGTTGAACTGACTGAATTACTACCTGAACAGAATATGGTTCATCCATATTTGTGACAGATCAATTAGAGGCTTGACACATCACAATGAGCTGTATCCATGGCAAAGGCAAAATTTCTATCAAGGTTTGGGGAAGGGAGCGTCCTACATCCTCAGAATTCTCTGATCCATGGCATCATTTTCTATCAGAAGTGCCTAATGGATTAACATGGTTGAGCCCTTGGAGCAAGCTATCATTTTTGGCATCCTAGTATTTTGGAAAGTTGGAGATTAAGAGGAACAAAAACTAGCTGTTATAACTTTCCCCAAGAATTAGCATGTATAACAATTATTAAACTGGTATCATTCGTGATACAAATCATAATAGCAGTGATCAATTGTGAATTTTAGTACCAGTACAAATTGGATGTTTGGAATGTTCCCCACAGTACTGAAGTCAGTTCAATAATTTAACAAGAAAGCAATTTAAATGTCACCTAAAGATACAGTTCAATAGAAGACAGCTCCCTACCCACCCTCTCCCACTACACAAGAACCACATTTTTTTCCCAAATCAGCTTCATCAGTCCTTGTTCCACAACTTGCAAAATTTTATCAATCATAAAATCATCAAGATCAAGCATAAGGTTAAAATCGGTGATGGCCATTTTGTTCAGTCCGTCAATCGAAAATCGTGGTTTGGTGTACATACGATGTGATTTAAATGCTATGAACTGAATACCATTTTTGCTCTGGTGTGCCCATATTATCAAGATCTATAGAGTTAAGGCTGCTTCCTCGCTATTACCAAAGATACCCTACTCATATTACATTCATACGATTACTGACAAGTGCAGAAAAAGAATTCACAAAGTTGGTAAGATTTAATCTATTTGTTCTTAAATCTCAGAAATAAATTGATTATTGTTCACCACCCTCGGTAAGGTTACTTTACTGTTATTATGTGAGATGGTATGATTTGGGCTAGAGGCCTATGTCAATAACTTGAAATTGAAAATTGAAATCAGTCGCAGATCTTAACACGACAGCATAAGTTGTGACATGTCATCAAGACTTCCAACTCGGCTACTTATTTTTGCCGTGGTCGCCGAGTGTAGTCCGAGTATTTAAAAAGTGTCCAGTTGGGCTTGCAATCTTTTCTCTCAAGCTTGGAGCAGACTCATTACCGACCACTTTCCACGCACACAACTCATGAGGCATCCAACTCATTGGCTATATAACCACCGCTTCGCGAACCCCGCTCATGAGTTAGTGTTTATGCTAACCTTCCTGCATTCAAAACCCCCATATTTTTTTATGGCTGTGGAAAAAAGTGTTGGCGGCTTCTTCAAATTTTGTCACATCGCCCGACACACAAGACATTGGTGGGTCCATAAAAGTACTCATGACAGTGCCCAGACCTTGCCAAAACTGCACATGAAAAAAGAAAATCGATTTTTAAAAAATGGCCACTCGGCACCAGTCTTGAGCAATCTGGATGTTTCTAGCTAATAATTGTTACAAACTGCGAAGACTGGTACAAGGATAGTCGCAGACCAGAGGTGTATTGATTCAATCCCACATGCAACATTTGTGAAATTTTTCACCTCAATAGGGTTCATGTGGTTCCCAGGAACAAAACCTATTCTTAACAAAACACATAACAACACCCACTTTTGCACGTCATTGTCGCCCCAAAAGTGTTAGTGCTTAAGGAATTTTTAGTCATGATCTGAAAGTTTTGTGGTCCTCTATCTTCTTGTACACTTTTATCCCTAGTACTGACATGAGTTTTGTACAGTACAGGATAGGCAAATGTGCAAGCATTATGTGGATGAGATTTCCAAAATGCCCTCTGGTCGCAGACCTTTCCAAAACTAAACATGAAAACGAAAACTGCTCACAGATTTTTCGAAAAATGCCAATCGGCATCAGTCTTGAACAGTTGGAAGTGGTTTTTCTAGCAAAAAAAATTGGCTGTATATTGAGCCTTAACTGTGCACCTTTATTCCACACACCGCATTCTTACGCCTGTGTGAAAGAAATGTTTTAAACCTTAAAGCCACTATCACAGCGATTTCTTCAAAATTTAAACAAACTGCCCCCTATTTTTTTCAATCGAAGTCCATTTTTTATGGCACCTGTTTAATTGGGTTGGGTTTTATAAAAAAACAACCCTGTAGTGGTTAAGCTTAACCAACGCCGTATTTTTTTGGCCAAGAAATTATTTTCTTCTGCATTTGTTACTAATAAAAGTCGTGATCCGACTTTTATTAGCGAACAAAACAGTCGTAAATGGCATCTTCATACAACTTTAAAATCTTTCGTGTCTGTTTTTCACAAAGTACTGTAATATTAGGTGTTGATATGACCTAACACCTAGCAATTTAGAGACCAAAATTGGCAATTTGTTGAATTTGGACAAAACTGACTGATAGTGGGCTTTTAGGCATACCATGCAATCCTTGGGCTCTTGTTTCCTTTGCAACCGCAGCTGGGTACGCCAGTGAAACCCCTCATCAGCCTTTTTTTTAAGGCAAAAGGATTTACTTTAGATTTAGCTTTCCAAGACCATACTTTCATTTGGATCAGATCTGTTATGTTTTCTGTCAGCTGCCCTCACATGGAAAATATGCCATCTTAGAAAAAAAAACTTGTCTGACAAGAAAATGGAACCCCATAACAATAAAATACAATATTTTTAGTTGAGAAAGTTTATGCAAAATGCAGGAATTTTAAAACTACATTTTGTTCACTTTTTCCCTCATCACTTGTGCCAAAAACAATTTCGTAGTTTAAATCAAAGAAAAAATAACTTAATGTAAATGCTGTCCAGGAAAACATACATTGTTAGTCCGCAACCGCTAGTGTCGTCTGCCATTGCGGTCTTGCGAATGGGACCAAAGGTCACATTAGGTTACCAAGGTCACATGAGGTCACCAACATCAACCTTCTTCTTTTCCACCAAGTTACATCATCGTAGCCCTTACGTAACGCATATGGCATGCAATATATTATGGTTGACACTTTGACCATAGACACCCAACCACACAGATACACACACAGACCATAACGACCAGAGAATCCCTATGTGCCCTATGGCATACGACACAAAAATGGCTAAAAAATGGCGAACTTTAAAAGCCTATAACGATCTTGACCAGTCCAGTGATGGTCAGAATTGTCCACCATAAATATCCTTATATTTATGATTTGACCCAAAATTTTTTTCACACAAATCGTTTGTTACCTGTACCATGCTGAGTTGGTACAATTCAAAATCTGCAACTTAATGGTCACCTTTGGGTTATCAACAGAAGGCCCCTGCTATGGCTGCCAGTCGGTGGTTGCAATGTGCAAAAACAGATTAGTACTATGCCATGGTTTTCTGCAACAAAGCTTCCCAAAGGCCTTATCCAAATAAAAATTAGAATACTTCTTTGCACAACTAATTTCTTTAAAAAAATGTTTTCCATGTGAGCAGACATAGGGCATAATTTAACAAATAAGGGAAAAAAAGTATGAAGTGACAAACCTAATACCACTAAAACTATAATTTTTGCGGTTCTCGCTTTCTAGTTTTCAGGTTTGCTGGCTAAGTTTGGGACTGGTTTGGGGGGGGGGCGGGTAATTGTGCGTTGCAGTGGCGTGGTTGGCATGTTGGCGGTGGGTTGTGATGCTTCTGTTCAAAACCTTATCGGTCGCTCTGAGCCCTTTGTTGATAACTGAGGTTCTGTGAATTTGTATGTTGAAATTGAAGCAGAAGTTTTCCTGCAGTTGTTTAGATTGTTTTAATTGATGTCAAAGATGAATTTGGTAATTATTCCGTGGCTGTATGTTCAGGCGACTTGCACAGGTTTTTATGTTTGACTGTAACTGGAATAAGTTTGACGCATCTATCTTATCTATCTCGTCCAATCCTTACATCAACTCAGTAGTGAGTATTGTGTACTCGGTGACAAAGGTGCTTGGTCACAGGAACAAAGATCAACTAAGTGTACCTGAACATAAAGACGGTGCAAATAAAAAGAGGGGTCGTGTGTCTAGCATAGCGAGTGGTGGATTGGCTTCATGCTGCACCCGCCGGAAACTCCAGTGACTGACTGAACCCAGTAAAGCGGGGAGGGGTGTTCCAGATGCGAATACACTTGGAAAAAATTGTGCTGGTAATAGATTCTACAGGGGTGCTGTTGTAGCTGTTTGGTGTGGCCCCTAGTTTGGTCTGATATATCCCCACATGCAAGGGTTGTAAGGTGAATGGAGGTCAGAATTGAATCTGTAAGTTTTCTTGACAATTGCTTGGAAGATGCCCCATGGGTTTAATAAATGAACTTTCAATTCGTGAACCAGTCCTTTCGTTTTTGTTTTATTTAGATTATATTCTTTGTTTATTTTTGATTTTTAATTTATAATGTTAAAGAGATTTTTAGCATAAGTGTTTATTTTGTTTTTGATTAGTAATTGTATATGTGTTAATTTCTTATTATTTATTTTACCTATTATTCATCTTGTAATTTTGTTTTATTTAAATTTTTATGTAACGATTTACTTATTATATTTTGATTTATGTTCAATTTTTGGTTATTTAATTTGTAATTGTAATTTGGTTTTATTAAATTTGTTTTATTGTACTTATTTAGTCATCTTATTTTGTTTAGTTGGTTAATAATTTAAGTTTTATTTTCATTTTAATGATTTATAATTATTAATCTTTTTTGTGTATACTGCGTTGTTAAGTTTGAAAATATTTTTTATTATCCTCCCCGTTTTTTAATTTTCTTACCATTTTTGGCTTTATTTTTTTTTTAATATTGTCGTTTTCTTTATTTTTATTTTTGACTGATTTTAAAAATTTATATTTTGGTTCCATTTATTCATTTATATTTCTATTCTTTTTTGGGAAGGCGCTATATAAATATCTGTAATATGTTATTATTTTCTTTTTTTATTTTAAATAACTATTTATTTTAATGATACTCTAAGACTAGTGTACACGGATAAATTAATTCTGTTATTACTTTTTCCTCATCCTTTTATTTTATTTTTTGTGTTTCTTTATTTTTATTTTTATAATTTGGTACTGACTTTTGCTTTTAGTTCATTCCCATTTTTTATTTTTATTTCTTTTTGTGTGTTAATTTTCTTTTGTTATAATTTAGGCCTATATGTATGACGTTTGTGATGTCATATGCGAAAAAAAATCGTAACAACACCCAAACAATAAAATTTCTAAAATACCATTAAACACAGAAATAAACCCCCCCCAAAAAATCAGCCCAAAGTGATTTTCGAGAACCCCCACCAACATATCCCTACTTAATAAATCAATGGCCAGAGGGACAAGCCACAGAGCCATTGAGGAGGTAAACGTTTCAGGCGCTAATTAGCTGGGTAACGTTTCGCTAGTGTTACGGGCGCTGCACCAATGATATCAATTGGGTTTATTTCATCAAAAGCTCTTCATGTACACCCCCGCTATTTAGCTTGACACGTCATAGCAGCCCGGCTTCAATGATGGATTGTCCTTAGTAGTAACCTCGAACTACCCGCTATTACCTTACCACAGTGACTTACCCAACTACCCCCCTTTTACAAATCGCCTGAGGGGAATCGGGGGAAATCACCGTCAACTGAGTTCCTTTTTTGGCAGCAATATTATTTTCACTACACATATACGCGATTTTAAATAAAATCCGCTCTCTAGTAAAAGCGCAATTTTCCAGATACAACAACATCTTTAAATCAGTGATAGCTGATCTCGTACATACTTCAAAATCCATAAACAAAACCAAACTTTCCATTTAAATAAAAACAAAACAATTTTACAAAAAAACAACCGTTTTTTACCTAAAAAAAAAAACTTTTGTGGCTAAAGAATAACACCGACAATTTCTAGGGGTCAAACACCAGCATGACATATTTTGCACTTACCATTTTCACCCACCGGCCAAAATTGAACCATTTACGAGATCCGCAACCAAAACGGCCCCAAATGGCCCGAGTAAAATTAATATACTGTCCGCACGTGAGGAACCGATCAATATATCCTTCTGCAATAAAAGGTCGGTCACCATTGAGCTCACCATGGTTAAAATTCTGAAGTGTTTATGTTCATAAAAATTCCTATCATTTATAGTACTTGCCGCTACAGTGCCTCTCAAATATTATTGATGTTTTTTTTTTTTTTTTTTTAATATTGAATTAAAAGGTAGTATTCCCTTCAAAATACATCAAAACTCCTGTGCAACATTAAAAGTGTGAAGTTGGTCATGCAAATGACAAAGTCCCAACTTGTTTGATTTTCCAAACCGTCGTGTTTTCTCACGAAATACTTCACAATACTCATTAAATGTCAACACATTGCTGCTATAGGATTCCATTCCAATTCTGTTGATTTATACTTCAAGGAAAACATTTAAGGTATTCAGTTCCTCCCACATAACTTAATTACTACGGTCAGCATTAAAGTGCAGACGAGTATGCAAATGATGAAGTCCTAACTTGTTGGTTTCCCGAACATTTTTCTCACGCAAATACTTCACACTCCACTAATGCTTCATTTTGATTTATACTCGTGTGTGAGCTCTTGAAACATTAGTCAGTTAACATTGTTTCTTTGAGTGGGAGTTGGCTCTTATTTCAGTGCCAGGGTTGCCAGTTTTGCCCAGTCGTGGGTAAATGGGTGTTTTGAAAGTGGCCCAAAGCGCTAAAAAAGTTTTTGGCAACACCGGAAGTTCCATAGAAACCTGTACTAAAAATTTGGCCACGAAATCGCGGTAAAAGAATTGGGCATCACCTAAGCCTTCCTAAGCGCCCAACTTGTGCAACCAAATCGCGGATTGGCAACACTGGTGCAGTGCAATGTCCCTGACCCTGTTGGATAACAAGCAAGTAAACTCAATCTAGTCATGCACATTAATGTACTCCAACATTCTGTCTGCATTCTTTGAAAATTGCATTTTTGCCAGTGAGTTTGTGTTGGTAATTGTAAGCTAATATTATACTGCAGGCATTGGCCCAAAAAAGGAATAAAAGGGAGAAACTGTCTTGATGTATGCATATACATGGGGCCGCGTATACTAACATGTATGTCAATACATCAAATGAACTGTCAGAATCAACTGAAAATTTTGGAAATAACCTTTTCTTGGCAATATCTAGTGAACCAAACAAAAATGAGGTCCTAGGAATCACGAAATGTGCCTTAAGGTCTGCTCATACCTCTCTGTGTTAATCTTTGATTACTTTTGATTTTACACCTCTAATTACCCACAACCCTACTGCCAGGCTTTTAAAATTAGTGACAGTGGACCACATACCTCAGTTTACCACTCAAAAAAACCTTGGAATTTGCCTAACAATTGCTGCAAATTTCACTAGATATCATTGTTAGGGTTCTTCTGCTTAAAGGACATATGTAAAATCAGAAGTGTCCATCACTCATTGTAATTTTCCATGCTTGCACTGACAGTATTCAGATCTTCTGAGAAAACCTAATCTGTAAAGGTACCATCCCCATGCTATCGAAGAAATGAGATTTTCTTGAGGCGTGTTTTGTACATAAATAAGCAGTTATTAAAGTTGTGTGAAACCAGTACACCATTTCGGGCTTTAAAAGCTGATCCGGACAAGTATAACATACAATAATCATTAGAAGGCTCTCAATGCCATGACAATGGACTGTCATGTTTGATGGTCAGTAATTAGGAACAAATAGAATTAATCCTAGGCTAACCTTGATCCCGACCACAGCCCTTACCCTTACGTTGCCCGAAACCTAATCCCTAATCTTGACCAATAACTCTAATCTCAAAACCCTGCCTTAGGCTTAAGACTGGCCTCGCCTATCCCTTTCTTATGCTTAGACTTAGTCTGAACTCTAAGCCTATGTCATCGCTTACCCTACGGTGCAACTCTAGCCCTATCCAAGCCATACCATAACCCTAAACCATTACTAACCCTGACCCGATATCTTTACCCTAACAGGTGGGTCGTTTGTGACCCTGGGTCACTGGGGATCCAATATTCAGCAGTCTAATGGACTAAAGTGCTAGCTTGCATGTTTATCATACTAAAATACTAAGACTGTAAGACTACTGATAAATCAGGGACATCAGTCCAGTCCCCCGGGTCACTATAGCTTGGTATACTTGTGACCCTGATGAGTTCAGCAGTCTTTACAGAAAATACACATGTAGGCATGCACTTTTATTCCTAGAGACGGCTTAATTCATCAAATGGCCAAACCTCTCAGAGTTCCATGTGACTATGAACTGGTAATTGCAAAAATGGAAGCTTAATAACCACGGATTATGCCTTTCGCATAGCTTTGAGATATTTTATGCTGTCAGTAGTGCTATCTGCAGTAGATAGGCAATGTATGAGACATATTGCAATTTTCTGTAAAAGTACTCAAACAGTTTGAAATCTCTTTAAAGTCCCCAAGTAATTGGTTCAGCAAGATTACAAGTAACCAAAACATTTTCTTTTCAATTTTGAGGAGAATGTAGTTTCACCTCTAATTCCCCACCCCCAACCCTACTTCCAGACTAGTGAAAATTAGTGACGGTGGATGGGCCACAGACCTAAGTGGGACCCTCAAAAAAAAGCTTGGATTTGCCTAAAATGGCTCAATTTTGGTAAACGTTTTTCAATATAGAAGTCCCATTGAATTGCAAAATGGTATTACACTTGAGTTCCGTCATGCGCTGCTGACGTTGTGCAGTGTGCTTGACGGAATAAATGCCATACCTCATTTGCCTCACTGGGACTTCTATATGAAACGTTTCTACCCAATTTTCAGCGGATATCCTTGTTAGGGTTCTTGCTTAAAGGAGCATATGTAATTCAGGAAGTGTCTACTCTATTTAAATTTTTCAGGCGCTACATATCTTTTTCTGCAGGAAAAAAAATGGCCGGTGCTTCTATCAATAGTCGTGCTGGGCGGGTGTGAATTTGTCGGGTATATGCTGTGTCAACCTTGTAATATCCTATGCTCGGCAGGCTGACAGTATCAAGATTCTTCTGGAAAGAACACCTAATATGTAAGGTACCAGTCACATGATAGCGAAGAAATAAAGACATGAGAGTTGCTGGATGGCGTGTTTGAACATGAAAGTATAGGCAGTGAATAGAGGAGTGAAACCCTTGCCGGCAAACTCACTGTAAATCCAGTTAAATACTTAACTTTATGCGGTATGCAATGCGTACTTAGGTAGCAACTGCAGTTCGGCCAATGCCAAACTCGACACAGCGAGATGCAGTAAATATATCGAAATTAATTGGCTCCCCAGTACATTACTTGACTAAACAGTAGAGAATTCTTGAAGACTTCATAAATGTTGCACCTAATGCCAAGTCACTGTTCACTATCTATTCCTTTTAAGTCTACTGCCATCTTAAATAATGTGTGCAGGAGGTGAGTTGGTGATAACATCTACAAACACTGACTAATGCAAGCCTGCAAGCACAGACATGGGTTTTTACAGATAAAAATTTCTGATTAAATATGGTACTTTGTCCCAAATTTACACATAATTGCCCCAAATTAGAAAAAAAGTTCCTTTTATTGGTTGTTTTATATATAGAACAGATTTAATTCCTCTAAGGGGAAGGAAACCATCATATTTGCATAAAAGAGTTTGAAAGTGATGTGCAAGTTACAGCGTTACTCAGCCCAAATAAATCGTAATAGCATGGGAATACAGTAAGGGGAATAGGCACCTGCCAAGAGTACTCATGGATGATGTGAATGTCGTCTAGAGTACATTACAATCCCACGATACAAGATTCGTAGAAGACTCCATTGATGAATCGGATTTGGGTGGTATGGTTTATCGTTCACTCAATATGCCAGTCCAGGATTTTCTCTGTTAAAGGGTGGGCAGGACATTTTTTGTACCAATTTACCGAAGTTTGGTATCAACATAAAGCTTAAAATGTGCTGCCTTATTTAATGAAACAGTTTTAACAATGATCTCCCAATAATTTTAGCATAATAATCACCAACCGCCATACGCTTAAAAAACGTTTCCAAAAAGTAAACAACACCGGCACATCCGGGTGACGTCCACCTGTTTAGTCGGTGTTGCAACTAGGGCACCAGAAGCATGTGACAACACGTGATGAAGCACACACAGCGTAAGTGACAAGCATTTTGACAGTGTTTGAAAAAGAAATCCCAACTTAAATTTTATTGAGGGGCAATTAAATTGATCGGTATTCAATCTTAATAAGTAATATATTGTTATTTGTGCGAGATTAGAACTTTATATGACTTGTATTAGCGGAGCAATCGTGAATAATCACAGCAAGTGCGATTTAAAAATCACGGCATCCTGTAATATTTTCGCGGATCAATTGACCCAAATATAACGAGATTTACGTAAGTTTAAGCCTTTATGTCTCATTTGAACATTTAAAATATGCTTTTCATTTTCACTCTGACTTTTTTTGCACTTTAGAGGGATATTGTTTTACTACATACACAAGGTTATTTTTTACATTTAGCGCTTCATTAACAAGCGAATGGGATGTTTTCTACTAACCACTCCCTCAAAAAATACGACGGCAGCTACGGTGTACCCTTTGCCTGTCATAGTCACGCCCGCGTTTGCTCTGCATAACAGATATACACCGTGCTTAGCTCACGTATCTTGCGCCGTGGTCTTACCCGTCTTACCGTGCATAAAAAAAAAAAATTCTTCGTGTTTGTTTCTCGGTCCGAAGGGGTTGTTAATTACAATTCCAAGCTTTTCAGACCAAATCAATCGTTAACAAGAATCTTGGCCATGAAATAATGTGCAGAAATATTCTTGAAATGAAGTATTATAGCAAAAATGGACCATTTATATCAGGGTAAATCCCCACTCTGGGTCCATAAAGCCAGCGTGTCGATTGCAAGCCACGTCGTGTGTGTGGTTCATGGTAGCACTGTCGCGCTTTAAATTTACAATTCCAAGCTTTCGCCAAATCATTTATTAACAAGAATTTGGCAAGACAGGAAATGATGTTGCAGAAAGAAATATTCTTGAAATGAAAGTATCCCGAAAGTATTAGCACAAACCATGACAATTAAAGCTTAAATACTCAGTCTCATATGAGTTTGGTCGACTGCAATCCGGGCCGGCAATTCTACAGCTACTTCCAAACCCCGTGGCAGCCTCACGAAAAAACGCGACACTCAGTCCTCTATTTGCAAAATTCTACACAAACATTCCGTGCTCTTTGTTAAATTGCTTTCTGATTTTTGTACTAAATAATTTAACAAAGATTTTAATTACCAATTCAAAAGTTCTCGCTGTCCGGCAAAAACGGTCCTGGTTATTTTCCTTGCATTATTTGGCTACTCTGTTTCTTGCTGGAGGCTCAATCGGCCGGCCTGTTACCTCGCGTTCTCATTCCCCAAAATCTACCCTACGTTTAATCAGAACTCTACTCTGAGCTTCCAATACAAAAGCCAATTCAAAACCGTCAATCTCCTCTCCATTGAAATCCTCCTAATCCATTTCACAAGATTTGAAACATGTCAAAAAGGACACCTTGTACAAATTTTAAATCCCGCGGTATCAATTGCACCTATCACCGTATGCAGTTATGCAGTGACTGCAACCGAAATGCCCTGGAGTAAACAGTGATGAGTTCAGCATAAGGCCTCCCAATGTATGAAGCTCTCCGCCCGTTTCCTGAAGTGCCTTTATGACCCATTATTATGGCTCAATTAAAAATGTTGAAGTGCTAATAAAGTTAAATTTTTGTGTCTATTGTGCTTCTATTACATGTTAAAATGTAACATAAATAAATAAGCAACTGGTTTCTAAAAGATGGCCTGCCCCCTTTCATACTTTTTAGATGTCTGGGGCACATTATACAGGACATATCTACATAAATCATGAACCTATGTGTTATTGCATGCGTTGAGCTCTCATTACATATAAGAATGTGCCAAATCAGCTTAGGTGGGTATGGTTTATACTTTCACTATCTGCTAGTCCAAGAGTTTGGTGTTCAATATGTCGGTGATATGTCGTGGCACAATCCTATATGACAGAATCCCATTAAACTAATGATATCTATGTGGTATGCATGGTTGCAGCTCTCGCTACATATTAATAATGTGCCAAGTCCAGGATTGTCTGCTGTTGAATATGCTTTCGTTATTATGCCCGGGAGGGGGGGTTCTTAAGTGGAAAAGGGTGGTAGGTGGGCGGGCGGCCGCGAGGGGCTTCAGTCAAACCCACCTGGTATAAATCCGTCATTTTTTCTTTGGTATATGAATAGTGTATTTTGTTTACAATATATTTTCTAGTGGTATCAAAGATGCATGCAAACCACAAGTGTGAAAATAGTACTGCGGGAATGGAATGGCTCAAAATACATTTTAACATTTTAAAAACTATTTATTTTACACACACAAAATCCAACTTGAGGATAACACGTTTTAGTTACAAAGGAAGCATAGAAAACACCGACCCCACGTTTTGAATTCTAAAAATCTCTTCTCAAGGGAAACACCAACACAAAATTAAAAAAAAAATACAGCAAGTTAAAACTTGCGTATTCCCCCTGGCAAGATGGCAGTCGAAAATGAACATCAGACTTACCTTTGACTTGGTCATGACCTTTGACATCATCCACACATGAAGGAACCCCTATTAACCTTATACCCCAGTCTTGATATAAAAGTGGATCGAATTAGCCAAAATAAATTGGCGAGTTGCAAAAAATATGGGCGAGGACGCAGTCGAGCCCGATATTTTACAACTCATAGACAAGACAATTAATACGGGCGTAAATCATCCAAATTTTATCATTATCATGCGTAGGATCGAGATTATCGCTTATCGGACACCTCAAAGCATGATAATGGTTTAAATCGGAATTAAACTTTGCGAAGGAGACGGCGGAAAAACGAAACCCTAACAACACCTAAAAAACTGGAAAACACACATACACATACATACCACAAATACGAACATTCGCACCCTCGCAATATCCCCCTCTGCTTTTCAAGCCAGCAGGGGTGAGGATAAAAAGAGCTGAGGTAAAAGTCAAATCTTCACCCCGCACAGCTTGTATCAGAACAAAAATAGGAAGAGAGAAAGAACAACCAGGATAAGATGAAAAGAATTGAAAAAAAAGTACTTCTAGGAAGAAGAAAATCAAACAAGTGTGTGAAAGCACAGTCCAGCAAAAAGTTATGGCAAGTGACTATGGACAAAAAAGTCTTAAATGGGATAAAGACAGCCATGGCAAGCCACTCTAAACAAAAACAATGGAATGGGGAGGAAATTTGTTATAAAAAGCCAAAAGCCTAGAAACAGGGTGATCAATGTTAAATACAAAGGGCACCCGAAACTACAGAGCCTGCCTAGGTGGGACATCATGATGTACAACGTCTCCACCACGCGTTGGGGCCGCACTCCCAGACCCCAAACAACGGGGCGTCCAGAGTATCAAGGTGATTCCAGTTTGAAAAAACAAGCAGTAAAAGAAGAACAGGGACCAGAGTGGTAGCTATAGAGGTTATTCCTCTTTTATCGATAGACGATTAAGCGTGCTAAAACACCATGCTACGGTACACAAAGAGAAGTAGTGTCGAATGCTAACCATGCACCGCTTGAAAGGACCCGTACAATTTTAGGTAGGCTGGCAGAATATTGACAAGTCAAACTATTCTCGCCATGATTTTTACACTTCTACATTTTATTTAAAAGAAAGAACGGAAAATGTATGACGACAAGCTTTAGTGGTATGTAGGAGGAAACAATCATTCCTTTTCAGACAAAAAAAAAAAAAATAAGTTGAATTTACAAGCAAAAACAAACATGCTAATTAGGCCCTATATGCGTCAACTTGGAGTTCCTTCTCCTGTAGCAAAGGATGAAAAAGATTCGTCTCCGTCTTACCTCTGGAAATTGGCATTAGAACCATAGAAATGTAAATATGGGAAATATTTTTAATACCACAACCTTGAGCTCCTTTGGGTTCAACAACAGCTGAATAATATGAAAATATGTCCCACTACAAATAAATATCGGATGAAATTAGCGTTGGAAGTGCAACCCGGCAGGCCCGTTCAAACAGTGCAGAGGAGTGGGGTCTATAGTGCAGGCTTGGCTGAAACGAGCCCCTGAAAAACACTATGCATCACCGGTTGTGGGGCGATAGATGGACACACTAGCCCCTGCAGGGAAAACTGTTTACGCGCACCTCCCACCACCAACCTATGCAAAGTATTTCATATTCCAGTAATATGAAAGAAAATGAATGTTAACTGAAAATAGACATTCCCCCCGTCATGTATGTTTTTGTTTATATATCAATTAGTAGGGGTCATCCAAAGCCCAATATTACTTTTATGCCAAATATTCTCCCCGCTTTTACAACAAAAAAAGAGATCCGCGAGCGAACGTTCCGATCTGAGCTTAAGTCAGGTTGACAACATTTTGTTGAAAAATGTTCTTTGAAGCTCAGCTAGTATTCTTCATCAGGAGTCAGAAAATTTAACATGAATAAAATTGATACCCTAAGATTCCATCCTGTGATATAACTTACTTTTTATAAACAAGACGAAAAAGAAGGCACTATCGTAGAATCTGGCTAATTTCCCGGTCTCGCAGATCGTAAGTGTATAATTAAAGTAGATGATAAATTGAAGAGAACTACAATGCGGTTGTTCGGCATTTTTAATTTGTACAGGAAAAATATTAATTCATATACAATGTTATGACGCTTTATGAAATGCTTCCGAAATACCAGGGAAGGGGAACTGAGTCAATCCAAACAACATTCTTAACAATAGCTTGCACGCTTTGTTCATGTACTGTGCCGTAAACAGTACCGTAAGCATGTGAAGATTCGCCGATCGATAAGACTGACGTCCACAGGAATAACCTATAGGTTTTTAACATTATGTGAACTCTAATTATCAAAATATTATAAGAGCCAGTGTATGAGGTTAGGTGTGTCTACCCTCATCATGTGAATGTAAGATGGTCAGAATTGCAATAGCTGTCATCTGGTATGTGATACACCCTGGTGTTGCTGCCATCTGCTATTAGGTGACTCTGTTTATCTTTCGGGATGTAAGGGGGCATATCATTAATTTCCTGAACATTGATCCAGCCCTTTACCCAGCGGCCAAATGCTTGGTGGGCATATATAGGATGACTCTGTTTATCTTTCCGGGGGGATTTAAAGTGGGGAATCAATCTTAATTCTGAAATTGATCCGGCCCTTTACCCAGCGGCCAAATGCTTGTGTGCGACGCTAAACCTTTTATCCAGATTTCCTTATTTTGGCCAAAATTTCCGATTCCGAAATTTCCGGAAGTCTTACATCCTGATCTTTCCTTGAGTCAGTGGGCTCTTAAAATGGTTCATGGACCAATAGGCGAAGACCAGAGTTGCCAGAAGAAGAACTCAAGAGCCACTGAACAGATTAGCAAACAATATGAGTATGTTTGATGGAATTTGACCAAATGGCAGCTATTGCCACTTATATAGATCATTCATATAATTTACTATTTCCATCAAAATTACAGAAATGATACCATACCAAAAATACAAACCATGATTAGTGGAGATACAAGTAAAGGCAAGCTGAAAAGCATTGCGCCACTTTAACAAAAACAAACAAGCTATGAACACGTTAAAAAAGTACACAAAACCAAGCACCCCTTAACACAAAAACACACTCCAAAACACACACTCAAAACACACCCACACACAAGACTTATGGACTTCTTGCATTCACAGTGTATGCCCGTGTATCCAATCTCTTTTAAAATCTGGCCCCCACTGTCTGTCAAAACAATCCAAAAAAAAAAAAAAAAGAGAAAATATGTAAAACAATTTGAAAAACTTTCTTTCGGCTTAAAAAAGATGAGTTTCATTCAAATTGTTTTTTCCATGATCATTCTTTAAAAAATGTGTACTCTACATGCTGTATCCCAATACGAATTAAGGTATAATAGAAACATTTGCTGGCAAACCCCCATCCTTTTCTTGAAATTTGGTATTTTTGGCATGTTAGTATTGTTCATTCATGTTCAATTACACATGTGAAGGATTTAAGACTTGCAACAATTTTATTGTCCTATAATGGATGATTTTAACCTTTTTTCATGAAACTGGAATGGCTGGTTACAAAATAGTGATTCTAATGATATGAAACTTAATTGTGGAGGTCTCACAAAAAATTATATTGAGCACATTCTTAAGGCAATCAAATCAATACTAAATTCATAGAGTGTTAATATTCTTAATTTGCACTATAGTCGGATTCCGTCGATCGTTCGTCCCCCTGAGTTTTGGACCTATTCCAATTAGTCGGAGAGGGAAAATGGAATGAACACAAGAATGACACAGCCACTCGGATATCTTGGAGGACAACTCCGATATAAACTTCACTCACCTGCACTTAAATACAATGTCATTCATGTATGGAAACGCACAATAGTGTATTTCAGGCCCTTAACATTCCTCACCATAACATGTTAACCCAGAATAAAGTCCCTGGCTCATTGAATTTTTAACATCCGCAGAATGGTACGGGGGCAAATATCCCAGATGAATCGAGTATAATAATCGAACGCGAGCTTCTGTATTTTGTTGCAGTTAATTGTTACTTGCCATTTACAAAGGAATTTGAAGTCCCTGCCTCATTCACCAGGCAGTGACATCAAATACATTATGAATGAGCAGAGTGGAACTAGAACATGATGGAAATCACTGAACCAGTTTTTTTTGGGTTTTTTCAATCAATTGCACAA
Source organism: Ophioderma brevispina (assembly GCA_023653785.1). Lineage (NCBI taxonomy): Eukaryota > Metazoa > Echinodermata > Ophiuroidea > Amphilepidida > Ophiodermatidae > Ophioderma > Ophioderma brevispina. Next base: position 44,599 of record JAMKCH010021055.1, read on the forward strand.
AGTATATAATCCTGACCAAAGCTTTAATTTTGTTGGTGAAAATTACTAGTATAAAATATTTGGCCCAGGTTCGGTAAAAAAATCTGATGAAATTTCAGATTTTGTTTGAAAATCTTGAAATAGTATTATTTTTAGGATGTGGATATGATTGCATAAAGCATTGTGCTGGAATATGGCCTCAATATATTTTTTGTGAGACCCCAATTAATGAACAGAGTTCTCAACTGGCAGTCTGGTTGCCAATCCAGCTCACACGCTGAAGACATTAGACCACCAACCAGCCCAAACTTTAAATGGACAAATAGTTGAGACTCCCTTAGAATAAACCGCTGAAGACAAGTGTATGGATCAAGCAATTTATGAAATCACTGATTATTGCTTGAAGTACCAGGTTCATGACACCCAAACATTTTCCCACGTTGTAATAGTAACTTTTATTTTTCTTCAGTTGGATAATATAGCAATGAAATACATTTCAGACGGCTTACACAAAATCAACATTTTGGGAACGCCGAAAAAATCCACAACTCAACATGTCATGCATGTCTTTTTGAAATCATCCCAACTGAACTTTCTCCTCAGTGCCCACTTGAATATGAAGGAGAGAGGAAGTATTAGTTTCCTCATAGCAAATCACTAATGCCTGAGTAGTGTTGAAAATTTGCAACAAATGATGTCTACTATTAAAAACAGGGCCTAGGTTAGGACTTCCATCACCAGGCCTGTTAGCATAAGAATGGTAGTGTAGTTAGATATGCAAAAGAGACTCTACCAAATGTTAACTGTCAATCAAGAAGGCACGTGTTTTGATTCGTTGGACTTTGGGTATTAGTCTTCGGAGTGCACACTCTTGCTGTTATAAGTCTACCAGTTATGTATCTTCCAGGAAAAAGAAACAAAACCGACTGGCCCTCACACAGCAAAAAGGGCAATGGATCTTAATTTACCCATTTTAACTTTTTGTGACCTTTCTACAAGGGAACATTTTAACAGGAGGTATCAGGAATGGTATCGCACCTTCTCTAAAAATACATTGTGAAGTTTATTTGCAAGAAGTTTTATAATGGGTAAAGTTTGTTTATTTCATGTTTTAATTTTGAAAGGGATATACGTCATTTTATTTTGAACCCCCCCCACCATTTCAGATGGATAAAAAAAAATTCAGGTGGTTTGAGTGGAATTTGATTTTTGAGTTAGAACTGCAACTTTTCAATTGTTTTTAACTATTTTCTTGTCAAAAAGGGAGATTTGAAAAAAAAATAACCATGGTGACTTTTTGAAGCAAGCTGAGGTACTAAAATGCACACTGCATACACCTAAAAACAGTGTGTATCTTTTGTACAAGCTTGTATCTGGTTTGAAATTTTAATTATTTTATTAATCATGAGAATTAAAGATGATTTCATGTGCTGCAAAAAATGAAAAATATATACATTGTTGTATTATTCACATGGGGTTGCTCAACTTTTCAATGATTTTTTTAGTTGGGAATAATTGCATTTTCTTACCAAATATAAGCAACCCAATTCCAAAGTTCTGCCAAATGGCTATATTAAGTCCAAAATTTCACAGTTGAATTCTTCAAAGGTAATAAATCAAATAGACGAATCTACTTTTTTAAGATATTGGCTGTATATCTCTTTAATCTCAGTTTACAGCAGAAAGAGTGCACAGGAGAGAGAGTGGTTATATTTCATTTTTATTCACAATGCTTTTTGTCAAGAAGCCCACTCTTGGGAAGGCTCACAGCAGTCTTCAAAGCCATGAATCTAATTTCGACTACAGGATTGAGAGCTTAACTGAGTTCCCTTTCGAATGTTGTAATTTCATGACTTCCTACTTAAATTTGGAGTACATGATGTTGAACTTATTACTCATGTTCATTGGATTATGTTTAGAGATATTTTCGATAAATAATCTTATGGAGATTTGATAGCACGTTATTAGCTAGGTCTCCAAGGATTACACCTGCTTGTTAGCAGTTTACGGTTGTAATTGAAGTAGAAATTTTCAGCTATTTTTTTCATCCATTGCAACTCTCCCTTTCAGGAGTTTTACAATGTGTTACTGTTCCTTAAAGCGGCACGGGGCACATTTTCACACAATATGAAATTTTCTTCAATTTGGTATCAAATGATAGTCTAGGCTTGGAAGAATCGAGATCCATATTAAAACCACAAAGGTTTACAGACCGGTCAAACAGGGTACACTGCGTAGGGGAAACGTGCATACGTCGTGCGTTTTCTTGTGTTAAACGGAATTTCCGTCGTCTGCTGTATTAAAGTCTGCCCGGCGACATTAATTATAAAATATTCGTTTACCCATAACGACGCTGATTTGGTCTTAATTGTTTCAGGTGAGGGCTTTTGGATACTAAAGGTTTACAAAACCATGCAACAATTTCATTTTGAAAAAATCTTGAGGGCGCGAACTATTTTCCCAATGTGCCAGTGTCTTCTTTAATTTGTTTACTTCAAGATATCTGCCAGCAAATTTAAATCTTTTTCATATCTTAAGCTGAATGCAAGAAGAGATCTCAAGTAAATAGCTGCCTTTTAAACACTGAGGTTCTACCACCTTTCGTACAGAAACTTTTGTTTGGCTCATTACATGATTATGCATGAAATAACTCTGAGTAAACATATCAAAACCAGACATCTGTACAAAGCTTTTCTTACCCCATGTTTCTGATTGGTTAATAATCATAGTAAAATCAATGTATAACCAATAACAAGGGGAGGTGGCTTGGCGGTTAAGGAACTGAGAACAATCGGCAGGGTATATAAGGATTCGGATCGAGCGACCTGGTTCGAGGCCCGCGAGAGTTGGGTTTATTGGTCATACTCAAATAGTTCATATAATTAGAGGTGGGCTCATACAGGGGAGGAAAAATGGTGATATTTCATTTTGGTCCAACTCATTATTTGATGCAGCTCTATCCCCTGAGCATTTTGACACAAAATTTGTCAAAATGGTCACAAAACTGAGGTGCCGACCCAAAAAACGGTGATTAAGGAGGGGGGGGCTGAAGAGGGTCTGGGAAAATGATGAAATTTGTCAATTACTGAATTTAAGACATTCATTTCGCCATTTTGGTTATTATAACACGTATGTATTTTGAGGTAAAAGAATCCATTTGTAAAATGTTCCAGCAGTTTGGTCAGAGCTACCGCATCGTAAAAAATTGCCATTTTTGGTTAAATTCAGCTATGAGGGCGCTTTTGACATTTAAAAGGTACATGCGCTTTTTATTGCAATAATTGAAAAACTGATATAAAGGTAATATTGATATACCTACTCCAGAAATTTGAGGCCTCCTTTAAAATGAACGGTTTCGCTGTGCAGCCAGTTAATTGGGCGAAACATCTTTACGCAATTTTGTGCCATATAGGTTTGTGTGTAGGTCAACAAACTTTTGCACCATATGTTTTCAAATAGAGACATTGCCAAAAAAATTATAAAAATTGGCACTGTGACCAACACGAAAAAGAGCCGTGTGCTGAAAATTTCCGGAAATATTATTTAATAGCTTATCTTAATTCTACACAGAAAAACTATCTCAAAATGGTAAGATTGGGGCGTGGGGCGGCAAAGCGGCCCTCGTGGCTTAATTTACGTAAAATGGCTAATTTTATGAAAACGAAAAATCAAAATCTGACCGGAAATTCATCAAAATGGAGCTCCTGACCTCAAAAACATAAAAATTAACCCTAACATTGCGAAAATATGGTATTGTACTTCCAGTAGTAACTGACATATTTATCATTTCAGACCCTCATTCAGACCCACCCTTCAAAGTGGGATTTTGGGCGCGGCACCTTATCCCCCACCCCACTTATCTGGCCAATTTGACAAAACTAGGTGTCCAAAAGACTTAGAGCGGCCATCAACTGCATCAAATAAGAGTTAGACAAACATTTTTTTTGATCTTAAACATCCACCCAATTATACCCACCCCTCATATAAGTCGGAAATTGACATAATGTGATATGGAATTTCGCCTCGCTCCACCCATTGCATAGAATGTGAAGGTGTATGCAATGGGTGACCAGAGCATCATGGTTCGCGATAGATGTAAAGCTGTTGTCCCTTGTCAGAGGAGCAATTCTAAGCACGTACAAGTTGCAGACTCATCGTCAAGAGAAGAGGCATTCATCCCGCCCGTCTGCTACTGCACTATCACTTGGTACCAGAGTCCCTTCCCAACGAACTGGGAACAGGGTGTGGACGGGTAGGGCCTTAACCAACATGGTACGTGGTAACATGTTGAGGCTTTGTCTTGCAGTTGACGACAAAGCTGATGATGATAACCAACTAAAATTAGATGGCTAGACCTCAGGTTAAGTGCAACGAGAGCTTTTGATGCACCCAAATTGGGTTCATAATAGTAATGTCATATAGATGAGACATCAATAGATTTACTTGGTATTATGTCTACAGAAATGTCTTAAAAGAGAGAAAAGAGGTGATCTTGAATTCTTATTTCAAATGTTAAAAAATAGGCTGAATTTCGTATTGGCTCTATAAGAAAATTAGAAATTTCACAATTTTGTACCAAAGAACACGTCGCAGGCTGGAATCCCTTCAGATGGGGGCTTTTGATGGAAGCTTGAATCAGGGGTTAAATCAGGAAAACTTTCAATTTTATTAGGGAAACCTGATATGTGAAATCATCTCTTGCACTGTAAGCAAAAACTTAATCTTTCTCTTTAGATTGGCCAAGAAAAAAGAAAAAAAACATGGTTTCTCAACTTGGTAATAGATGTCCACTTACGGAGGAGCATTTAACAGTTAAAACTATCTAGGCTTGATGGCACTTTGGCGCGTTCAGGTTTGGGCCAAGTTGGAAAAAATGATACATATCATCTCTTAACAAATTCTTCCAGTATTACATTTGTTTTGTATATTGATATATGTAGCATGACAGTATAATTTCACAAACAATTCAATAACAAAATAATTTATAAACATCACTTCATCAATAAATTTGTAATACTACTACATTCTGATGTTGCAGCGAGATAAGCCTATGTGTATTCATCCATCAGTTTTGAAATGAGAAAGTGGAGGGGGCCAGCCCATTTCAAAAGTCGAGGCGGTCTCTCGGCCGCGCCTGGTTCCCACCCCACTGAGTAGAGGGCTGAACAATCCCAAAAATGCTAGCATCAGAGCAACTAAACAGTCAAGATACTGCAACTTTATGTACACCCATTGTGCTCTCAAATGTCTAATCCAAAATGATAAAAAGGAAGATGAGAACAAGGAGAGAACAATATATAATGATCAAAGTTAATCACTGTTCAGTGATTGGCAAAATAGGGTAGCCCCTGATTTTAATTTCCATTAACCATGTAAATGCAGTGAAAAACTGCAGTGGTGTTCTCCTCCAATGGAAGCTCTGCATGTTCAACTTCCCTACTTCATTTTTTAAAGCCGCTGACAAAAAGGGTACAATTTTTTCAGTCTATGGTATGCACCTGACGGGATTCAACCCATGTCTCCTGCGTGACGGATGACTATAACCAATTCATCAGGCCCAACAAATTATTTTAATAATCAAAGACGCTAATAATTAGGTTTCTGGTTCATTGATCAGAATGTATACTTGGAATATCTATCCCCCATCAGGAGGAATTTCCATCCTGTCCCTCATTTGACGTTGTTTAGATCTAAAAAGGCTTTCATGAGTTTCATTTCAGTCCAATTAGTGTTCATGTCCAGAATTTTGACTTTGTTTCCAGTCGATGCCATGCTGGCTGGCCCACACATGCTCGCAATGCGCACTTGGGTGTTTACCAATCCGATTCCTTTTTTTGGGGTTGTCCGTTCTCTTTTTCAGTGATCTACATTTTAGTTTTAGAAAGTACACTTGGCGCATGCTCCACAAGGGAAGAGAAAACGTACTTCAGGTTGGGACCTTGGGAACAGGTCCTTAGCGGGTGCAGTAACTGTTGATTTTTTCAATTTTTTTCAGGATAACTATTTTCTAAAAGAAAAAAGAAGTTTCTCTAAAATATTCTTTGGTAAAAATGCACTGTGTAAAACCTAGGGCAACCGGTAACCTTGGAAAACCATTTCAAGGTGTACCACTTGTGCAGTACTTAGACAACTGTTTGTTATCATGTGCATGCCCACCGATAAATTAAGTACAAGGCAAACTATTAGCACTTACGATTTCACCTTGAGTTGTCTGCATTCCACATTTGCATTTGATGTACAAAGAAATACCCAAAATGAATGTGGTGTGAATGTGAAATATTGCACATTTCATGCTGAAGAGCATCGTTGGACATTACAATGTGGGATACCTCGGCAGTGACATATGCCCTTTCTATGTGTATTTCTCTGCTCAATGCAAAAGGGGCCAATAAATTTTTAATAAAGATGTATATTAATTAATAGTTTTTGAAAAAAAATATGGCTCTTAAACTGTGGGGAACCCAACCGCTCTATAAGTACACGTTAAGATTTTGTGTTTTTTTTGATGAGAGGAAATATGCGGGTTGTTAACGATACTTAAAACTGTTCAAGTATTAATAATCTTGAATTGCGTTTGCATCCCGCAGAATTTGATCGGAACACTGAACATGTTTTCTGTTCTGGTTGTGCATTGATGGATGAGGCTGGAATAGAAAAGTTGGAAGGTAATATTCTTAGCGTACTCGTTTTCCCCAAATATTTGCTCAAGTTTTTGTGGCTACAGTTTCTAAGGCCTCATTAATATGAGCACATTCCAAACAGCATCAAATATGATTTTATCACAGAACTGCAAGGGGGAAAGGGAAAAATGCTTACAACCAGATCAAATTGCACACGAAGGAAAAACACTTTAGGTTTCCACATGTTATTCCTTCTTGCCATGTTTTTATTTTATTTTTTCTCAAAACAACAGCAAATTTGCTGGGAAGTAGAAAAACAAGACATTCTGTATTTAAAAGGAAGCCAAAAATGACTCTTTTTGTTGTTATTGTGTCTTACTCTAGGAGGAAAAATTCCATGTGAACCTGTTTTGATTTAAAGGGAACTTGTAAGTATCTAACTTGTACAACCTTCCGTTCAGTTCTACATGTCATGGGTCATAGGTCATGGCTTTATAGGGGTCATAGGTCGTGGTATTATCGGGTTCCCCCTCTCCCCCCTTCTCCCCCTCCAGTTTTGCCCTTCCTCTAAGCCGGGGGCCCGCTTGGTTGCCTCCTGCTCTTGGGGGCCGCGAGCAAGTTCTGGGGAACTCAAGTTTGGTCTTCTCCCGGGCCTACGCGGGGGCTGGAAAAGTCACGACCCATACCAAGATACCAATTTGCCGAAAAGGGGACGCCATAGCTACACCAGAGATGTACATTTGGGCAAATTTCCAAAAAATGTGGACATTTTTAGCAAATTGGAAATTTTGGCTTCAGTTGAGAAACTTGGACAATTTACCCACAATTTTAGAAAAATTTTGGTTTCAGATGATGAATGAAAAAAATTGGACTCATTTCCAATATAATTAGAGGAAGTGGGGTTTCAGATTGAGGAATTGACTAATTTAAGGACATGCTTGTTTTTAACTACTTGAACTAATTCAAATGACATTTATTTTTTCTGGGAAGTATCTCGCGGGCCGCAGGTTGGAAACCCCTGTTCTAAGATATTCCAATTGATTCTTACTATGACATACTAAGTCAGAGCAAGTTTAGCAAAGCACGTATTAATAAAACACTTGTGACAGTTTGTGGATCTTAAAACACTTTAAACAATTTGTGGATCCCAAAGAATAAAAGATGCTCTAGCTTTTATATATAAACAATATTTTACAAAAATGCACATTTGATAGTACAGACTGAAGGTTATATCCTCGCGCTCACATATTTCAAATATTTGCCTCAAGTTTACAAGCTCGTGGTTCTAATGTATTACAAGATCATCAAAACTAATATTGTATGTAAAATTCGTGAGGTAGAAATTTCATATTTGTTGGAGAAATGAAACGGTTGATGGAAGAAAAAACACTTAAAGGTGCATATAATGCGGCTCCTGCTGTTTGTTTATTTTAGTTAAAACTGTCTGAAAACCTGTTATTTACAATAGGATCTAGAGGATTTTTGTACACCTCTTTTGGGAAGTCAAAACTTGCGTTTCTATTAGCCTGTCCTGTGATCCACACAAGAGCATACAAATATTTGGAAGTTGCCAGGAGAGGAGTAGTTTTAAGGGAGAATAAGCATGTAGACTGCTCAAAAGTATTTCTAAATTAAAAAAAGAAGAGAAAAGCCAGTATGTAGTATTGAAAATAATACCAAATTGATATTAAGGGCTGTGACTCCGATTTCCCAATGAGGGCGCACCTTAACTTCAAAAAAATTTGGGTTTTTTGCATGACATGATGCTTGTCCAGATACTATCACTGTGTTAAAATAAACTAAGTCCAAATCCAAGTCCTTCATATAGAAGGAAATCAAAACTTTGTATAAGTAATTTCCGGATCCGAATTTTTCGTACGACCAGCTAATATGCACTATTACACGGTCTATGAATTAATGTTTGCTGCTATGAAAAAATGAAAATTCCAATTCTCTCCCTAACTCTGGAATTAGCATTTTAAGCTTCTATAATTGACTATGTGCCTTCTTTAAAAGATGATCTGCTTTCATTTCCACTTTAAGACCATTTTTAATATTTTCCTTGTGTTAAATATTCTGTTTGACCTCTAAAAACATTGCAATTTCCAAATGTGTTTTTATTTGTTTTTTTTGGTGTTTCCTGTTTTTTTTGGGAGATGTTAACTGGTAACCATCATTAAGATGATGTGATGCATACACCTTGTTTCCTCTTCAATGTGAAAAGTTTAGCTTAATTAGCTAAACAGTGAATTCACTACAGTGAATATGGAAATCCATGAAAGTCTATTTGTTAGAGCAGTGGTTCTTTTAGTAACAGGTCACTGATTGAAAAAATGCGTGAGGTTATGGAAAGTTTGCAAAATCACTTAAAATTCACAGTTCAACAGTTTATTCTCTCACATATGCCTGAAAACACCTTGATCCTCAAGGAAGCATAAAAATATTCTAAAAATTTGATGAGTGCTTAAAAGGCACAGATAAAGTCTGTAAATTTTTTTTTTCAAATGGACAAAAAATGAAGGGAAAAAGAAAAAACAGCAGTGCTAAAAAAAATATCATTCAATTGCCCAGTAAGCATCCCTGTGGACAGATCCTTTAAATTTACTAAAATAATATCTCCAGTTTTATCCTTACTATAATTCTTGCCAAAAAATAGGTATTCAAACCACTGAAGCCACCAAGGCCCCCACCGTTACGTCTAGAATTTTCAACAAAACAGATAAAGAAGAAATTTGACATTTGCGAAGTAAAAATATACATGCACTTGACATACCACTACCTCCCTTAAAATTCAATGTTGGTTACACTTTGGAACTGCAAGGATCCATGGGGGAACTGGGGAAAATTTTTTTTAGCTGTGACAGTCACAAAGGGTGCAACAACTTGTTCAATGATTGTAGGTGCTTCGGTCAGATACTTGCGACAGGTAATATACTATTCTTGTAAAAAAATACTGCAAGTTAAACTTGGCAAAAAATCCCCCTGCGTGGGGCTATAGTTGGTGATTAATTCCAGACAGAATGGAACATATGCTGGCATAGTATGCATGACGCAGGAGGAATGTTGCACATGGTACCACGATGGTACTTGGTCAAATTTTGATAATTTTAAGAATGGCCATCAGTGCAAATATGCAAATTGAGGCTCATTAAAATGCATTAACTAATGATGTACAGTGCATTGGGTATTACTTATATTCACCATACTCATGTGTCCAGTTTCGTCAAATTTGGTATTTTGGGATCTGGTAGAAATTCACCTTTTTAGTAATGATCCAATCAGAGGCAAATATGCAAATAAGCTCATTAGTATGCATAAATATAGATGATTGGGACACAGTGCTTGGTTCTTACTTGAATCATCACTACTCATACAAGTTTGTCAAATTTGGATATTTTTAGGAAATGAGCCAATCAGTAGCAAATATTGCAAATGAAGCTCATTAACTAAGCATTAAAATAATGGATGACACAGTGCAGGGATATTACCTGTATGACACCACTACCCGCATATCCTGTTTTGGTCAAATTGGGATATGTGGATTTCTGGCAGAAATTCACCTTTTCAGTAATGAGCCCATCAGAGCACATAGCAAATGAGCTTATTAATATAGGCATAAATATGCACCATTTCGAGGAATAAGGAATGTAAAAGTCTGAAAACCCAAGCAAAGCTATGATCTTTGACCCTTTGGCCACATACAGACCTTGTCTGGACACAGCCAAGTAGGTCCTTGGTGCCAAGTGTCATCAGGATAGGTCAGGGGGTCTGATGTTACAGGTGGAGGGGACAGACAGATGGACAGAATACAGATTTTCGCTATGACCAAATCCCCCATGCCCTTTTGGGCAAGGGGGATTAAGGAAATACCTACAATCTGATTTTGAGATATTTTTCAATTTTCTGATTTAGATACTTGTTTTTAATATTTCCAAAACAAGAGTACAGCTCTTTCAAACTCACCCTGTATCACCACGCTGCAGCACTTATTTATTGGAATCAATTGTTCGGAAAAGGCACATCTTTATTATTATTTTAAAGAATCTAGGGCAACACCACCCGGAAAATACTCAATTCTGTCTTCTCTTAGAAAACAAACAAAACACTTGCGGAAGAATCAAAGGAGTATACTATGGCTAGTGAAAACAAGAAAACAACAGACGACATTTAATGTGCTACAATTTGGCGGTACAATCCATACTCACATTAAGCGTTTCCTGCCAATATGTCTTGTGATTCCCAAAATCTTCCTGGTGGATGTGGATGACCTGTCGGAACGTCTTCACTTTCTCCATACTGGTCTATCTGCCAATCACACAACACACATTAACTGGGCCTACGGAAAAGGATATCAATGCGAGGCTTTTATCAAAAACTATTTAATTACAACCACTGACATTTTTTATTACCAGTAAACTAGGAGAGAGGAAAAAAAAAGAAGGAAGTGGGTCAAGACATTTTTGGACATTCTGACCTAATTTTTGATGATCAGGTCTGGCGTTCAGGAATCAGAGCACATCTCAAGCTTGAACCAAGACAAGGATCAACATGAACACAAGCTGGAAGCATTCTTGCTTGCAGAATCTAAGTACTCTGTTTCAAGCATTATCCAATTAGCGACATGTGCTCACACGTTCATACTCTTCACCAGTTTATAATAATAACTTTAAGAAATTATCAGCTTGCCATGTTTCAACAAGAACATGTTTCACGCAGAAGGGAAGAGTACTTGCACTCAAGTGGCTTGCAGTTCATTCCAAAAGGCCTGAAGTTCTTAATTGAACCCCTGCTTGTATCAAGGGCTATTTCATGAAGAGTATGTAACATGGTTCTATTATTAAGCTCGGCTAGAAATAGAAATAAGCTAGACTGAAAAACATTAAAGGAATAGACAAATTTACTTTGAACAAATTTTATCTTCTTTTGATATAACCCATACATACAAAACCAGTATTTACAAGCGCGGCTCATCCCGATTGACCGTGCAACATAGTTAAAAAAGAAATCAATACAAAAACAAATCCTACAACTGAGAGGGTGTAGGGAATGTTGTCAAAGCTCTTTTAAAATTTTGACAATGTGTCCGATTCCTCCTCGCCAGTAGCAGAGTAACTATTCCCCCTAGTATGGGGCAACATAAACATGATCACATTGAAATCTGATGGTGTGCATCTTGAAATTTTTAATTTAAAAAACCAGTACAATTCCCTTCCTCTTGGAATGCTTTGATACACACAGTGAAATCAATGCTATAATCCTTAAATTAGGGGTTTTTCTACCATGTTCCATAAGTATATTGCACACCTAAAGTGCCATGAATTTGGAGTTCTGTAAGAGCTTTGTACTAACTCACTAGTGCACTAAAGTAATGCTTAAGATGTAAATAAAACAATACATTTTTCTTCTACAAATGTGCTTATTTATTTACAGGTTGAGAAAGTGTTAAAATCTAACTTGGTTGATTGTAACCCGAATTCAATATTTTTCACCTGCCTGGGACTATTTGATTCTCAGCATGAGATAAATCAGAATTTTTATTACTTGAAAATGATGTAATGTTGTTAAAGTTACATTTTACTATGAAAATAACCAAAACAAGGAAATGGCCTTAAAACAGCCACAATTAAGATTTTAGAAGACACATTAGGTGTTCACCTCTCACATCGTCACTCAAAAAAAAACAAAAAAAAAAACCAAGTCTAAAATGTGCACTCAAAAAGTACCTTACAATTTGGAAAAAATTAGTTGGAACACTATACACGATTGTATTTAAATGCTTGCGTGATCACATCGTAGTTCCCTAACCCAAAAGCAACGTTCCAATTGCAAGCCTGATCATTCCATTCGACCCTTTCACCTCCACACCCCCCATCCATCTCAATGTTGTGGTGTGTGTCACAGGCTGCTGCGGACGACATGACCATGAACAACATTGTTCGGGGGCGACGGGAAATTTTTCAAAACATACCACAAGTTATTCCAAACAATTTTTTTCCAAGATGTAGCCTAAATAAGTACATAGCTACAGGTAGTTTTTATCATTGTTTGGCATATGCATTTCTTATGCTAAGCAAACTGGACATCATAACATGGTTA
>JAMKCH010021056.1:0-22222 GCA_023653785.1 Ophioderma brevispina
AGAAATGTGCAAAAATGGCGTTTTTTTGTGATTAAGTCCCCATTCATTCTTAGACACTATAACTTTTAAGTTAAACTGGCTATGATCCTGTGCTTTTCACACAAAATGCATATTATATAAGGGCAAATTCCTGAGAAGTCTCGATCCAATTATGAAGAACAATTTTGATATATGGTGGAGAACGTATTTCAGTCCGCATCATTTTTTGGTAAAAAATGGCAAAATATGCCTTTTTGGCCCTAAAACGGTGTGTAGATAACAATAAAACCCACAAAGATTGATATCATCATGTAGATAATTAAATTATCTTCAACATGACACCAAGAACAAGGTGATTAGAGGCTCACATAGGACATTACCCTCAAAATACTGTCGTTAGCCAAAACGGCGGCCATTTTGGCCGCCATCTTGGATTTCGAGGTGACCGCAACAAAATTTAATTAGTACACCTCTGAATTGTTGTGTATTATCATAAAAACTACTAAAAAATCAAGGTGTGCTTAGTTTGTAGTGATCTGGCAGGTAACTCAAAAACTAAGCATGATTTTTGGATTTGGCCCTTCGCTTATTATGGTTTCGGAGTTATGGGGTAAAAACTGTAAAAATGGTGAAAAAGTCAATTTTGGTATGTACATCAAAAGTTAAAAGTTGCTTTGATTCAGGTAATATCTGGTGCAAACTGTTTCCCTAGCTTAAGAGATAAGGAATAGTTTGCCTTATCTGTTATGCTTAGTTTTCACGTTATCCAACAAAATAGAGAATCCATATCCAATAGCTGCCAATAACTGTTGACTTTATTCGCCATTTTGGTTAATACACTTAACACTTAAGATATAGTCAAAACTAATCCTATATTTCACTCTATGAGCTGAACCAACAACTTGAACCATGTTTTACAAAAATTGAAACAAAATTTAATTTTCGACCCCTGTACAAAGCAAAATTGACTTTTTTTACCATTTTTACAGTTTTTACCCCATAATTCCAGAACTATAAGCCATAGGTAGTATACACTATAGCTTTTTGGAATCCTTGTAACCAGACAAACATCATGGTGTGCTTTTCAACACAATCGGAACATTTTAATTTTTTTACCCCTGTGTAACCTTGATCTCCAAGCTGGAGGTCATGAAAGGGGTGTGGCAAGTGCTTCCATCAATTTGGTTGATTATCGATGCATAAAGTACCAAAATTCACAGTTTTATCCAGATTTGCACACTCACATGAGATCTGTGCACTACAGTCCCCCACTATAAGAGCTCTCTTTTATTATTATTCAAATGTGATGAACAAACAACACGCTATTATTTCGCAGACCAAAAATAGATTTATCGTTTTCTTAGCTTGGCAGTATCACTTAGAATAATCGACAGTAAAAAAAGTAAAGGTAAAGGGGACGGACCTGTATACACAGGAACGGAGTGCCCATCTCTCTTTCGAAGCGATTGGGCCAGACTCCACCATATAATGTTGCTGTAGGGGGCTCGCTACACCTCCTCTACAGCGAGTCTGTTAACTTCCCGACATTGAATAATGCCGGTACCCATTTATACACCTGGGTAGGGAGGAGTAATCGAGGTAAAGCGCCTTACTCAAGGGCGAAACCCATCGACAGTATTTTGATGCTAAACTTTGAAATGACCTTTTCAAATGACTATCGGTGACGAGGAATGTGGTATTATCTGTCTTTTCAACAGCTCTTCAAGCAGAGTCATTAACATTTATTCCTTTCTTCTCCATGGTTATTATCGAAATGCTCATTTGAACCCTTTCACTATGGTAAATTATCTATAGTTTTTTATTTGTATGGCTTCCAAAATTACCTTTGGTCATCTCAAAGCGAATGACCTAAGACTATGCTTGTTTAAATTCATTTTATTGCATTTTACATGCTGTTTCAGAATATGGTCGTGAATATGCGTTGTTTTAAATTTTGATGTGCCTCATGTAGCTCAAAAACACAACTTTAACATTAATTACGTAATATGTAGTCAAGGATACCTGGTATAATTTTGAAATCAATCTGTGACTAGTTGCAATACTTTTGTCTATAGTAGATTCCAATTGATAGTAGAGTTATGGGCGGAGTTTGGACTTCGTCCATTACTCAAAATAGGGGACAGAAATACCCAGAAAATCTTCGATTTCTTCCTCGCAATACAAAAGAGATTGGATTGAAAGAAACTGGCCAACTACAAATAAAGTTCGTCTAGTCAATACTTTGTATTTTATCCCATGTGATGCACCCCAGAATTGGATTTAAACATTGCCTACAACAACATATCATAAATTTTAGAAGGCTTCATTCACCTGTGTGTAACAATGCAGAACTTCTATCTTTACTATTCATAAAATCAGTTTTCACCTGCTTTCACTGAAACTATTCCTGGATTTAGTTTGCGCTTTCTTTGAACATCCTAGGGTTTATGCTTTTACTATTGATTGGGACTGTGAATGGCCCAACCGCTCAGGGTTGGCTATCATGGCTATAGCGCACGTCATACCACAAATACACGGACTAAAGTTTTTACATACTAATCCCCTCAATTCACACCTCCACCTACAAAAAAGTAGAGGCTATTCCACTATCAACTGGAATCTAGTATAATATGTGTAGTATTGAAAGAACAGCAGCAGATATGCGGTACTGCACACATTCAGACGGTAATAATAATGAATGAAATATCATTAATAATAAATTACCATAATCAATATGTGATTATTGTGGCCAAAATCACTCCGTAAACCATTTAGCGCTACACAGGGACGAGCTATGAGACAGACACCGTGCTCTAGTCAACCTACATCTAAATAAACCATCGCAGCTAGGGTCGGGCATAAATTAAACTCGGTTATCCTGGTTGAACATTACAATTGGATTTTCCAACCCTCTTACCAAATAACAAGACATTTCCCACCCAAGTCAGCCTTAACTAATATGACATAAAAGAAGGGTCTACGGTGAATACTCCCGACTACCTATCATTGCAAGGAAAAAAATGTTTGCAAATGAATGTAAAAAGGTCATTTTGTTGTGAGATTTATCATGCGAAAATATAATATACCAAAATAATGTCAGATTTAAACAAATATGACACATTTGATTGTATGAACTGATTGATATATAACCTTTTGATATGTATGATGTAATAGAATCGGATAGAGAGAGATGAGATAGAGAGAGAGAAATAGAGCACTTGAAAAAAAAAGAGCGAAATATAGAAAAAAATATAGAAATAGGACCGCAAAGATTAGGTCTCGAGAGAGATAAAAAGCGTGACTTGTATTAACTCCTGAATTGTAATGGTTGAGGCCAATGACATTAAGTTAATTACCTGTTTACATTATCGAGGGAGTTTTAATGGCTTATCTATCCACTATTACACGAATGCTGGCCCTTACACCGTCTTAACCTTACTTCTATAATACATATTCACCCTTCCCTATTTGATGAGTTCTGAAATAGTATTGCACTGGCTCCACGTATCAAATCAAGACGAGTTTTCCCGCGCATGGCGAGTTTCACGCGCATGTCGAGTTTCACGCTCTGTGTATCGAGTTTTCCTCCATATGTCGAAGTGTGCAGCGTTATATGTCATGTTACATCGCTATACTGTCCGTTTGCCTCTATACATCGAGTTTGCTCTCTATAATGGTTACGTTGCCATAATCATTCCAGTTGTCCTCATGTCCAGAAAAAATCATGCCGAGTTCAAATCTCGACATGATTTTTTCTCACATGGAGGAAAACTCACATGATTTTTTTTTCTGGACATGAGAAACTGGACTGATTTACTGCCAAACTCCCCATATAAGAGAGCAAAACGCGATGTAAAGAGGGCAAACTGGCCGATCTCTCTGTAAAACTCGACATTAACTCTGCACACCGACATGAGCAACTCGAGTTTGTGCATGTTGAGAAAAAAATTCATGTCGAGTTTGCTCATCATTGAGAAAAAAAATCTGTCGAGTTTGTGCATGTTGAGAAAAAAATCATGTCCAGTTTGCACATGTTGAAAAAAATCATGTCCATTTTTTAAAACTCGCATGGTTTTTTATTCTGGACATGATTTATCTGGACATGATTTATGAAACTCGGCACTAGAGTTCAAACTGGATAGGCAGGGCTTGTAACTCGACATTCGCGTGTAAACTCGATATACGGCGCATGAAGCTCGACATGCGAGGGAAACTCGCCATGATTGATACGGTGGAGCGTGCCATACTATAGCGTGAATGGGGGTCCGGTGTATCTCGAGAAAACAAGATACAAGTAAATTACTTGAACTGCGCTTTAATTGAAGCTTCGAAACTCAATTCAACTATAATAAAACGTGCCTACTGCGTCACCCCCTTGCTTCACCAACACATTGCAAACGCTTTCATGATACTGCGTCGTGTTATTTGATAGTTTAGCAGGGTAATTGTAGAGTTTTTAAAACCCAATCAGAACCTCTCAGCTGGTGCGGTTAAGTTGCAGATACAATGTGAGAAATATGAGATAGGGTCAAATGTTGCAAACAGACCCTGTAGGTATGTGTGCTATTTTGTTGTTAGGGAATTAAGATTATATAAAACGATATTTAGACGCAATCAAATACGCTTATCATACAGTCATTTTCTGATGTTTCCGGAAATCTGACGCCTGGCATAAATGAACACTATTCAAATTTGCAAGCTTTACGCAGTGGAGCATGCGGTGTATTCCGTTAGGGTTTCCGAATTTGTAAGTGTGTCCGTAAGGTGTCACCTAAAGGAAACTTTCATAATATCCTAATAACTTGAAAAAAAAATGTCTAAAGTTTGCAATTATTTTCTTGAAAAGGGCAAAACAACACCTGCTTATGTTCGTGTTTTAATTTTTAAAGTTTGTTAAAGTTTTTAGAACATTTATGAGAACGACATAAAAGCTCTTTTTAATACATTATATCCACGCCAATTTTCCGCCTGCCAATGGACTCATGCAACGTCATCGTGTTATGGAACCATGGTCCGCCCTATAGTAATAATATTGCAATCAACGGATTCATTTATACTAAAGTTGAATATCCTGGTGATGTATAAATGTTGACATTTAATGCGCCTTTTACAGCAGTACCAAAGCGCTTACATTTATTCGGTTGTCACTGGGATTTGCCAGCTGCCATACAAATGTCCACGGTATATTCGTACCTTTGGGGGGGCGCTCAATGGGTTTATACCCTAAGATCTTCCATTTTGCACCTGGGTAGAGAGAGTTAAAATGCCTTCCAGTTGCCAACACATTGGCCGCATCGGTACTTGAACCCACACCTCCGGCCATGAGTCGTCGTTGTATCCACTTGACCACACACAATGAGCCCTCTTATGAATTTATTAATAGTGCTTCCTTTATTGCCACACTTCGATCTTTTCTTTGTTAGGACAAGAATGCCGCAAATATCTTTCATAATCAACCTTTGCTGAAATCGAACCCCATTACGAATTTATTATTACGGGAACATAGTGTAACCAAAATAAAATGAGAAATTTGAATACAAAAATTGTGATTGATGGTATTAGAATATATTTGGCGTTAAAATTATTTTAAAATTATATTGGCACCGAGAAATATTCATGGCGCGGCACCATAATTGGTCAATTGCAGATTTCTTCACGAGTTGCAGTGAGTTGTACTTTTAAGTGAATTCATGTCGTAACCCTAATGTAACGAGCGTAACACGAATTCTTCACATTGTTCGCACACTTTCCAAGTAATAAGCATGGCAAAACGTGTTATTGAGCAGAACTGAACTTGGTCTATTTGCATTTCACTTAGCAAGAACTTGTATATTTTCCATAAAAGGGTTTGTAATTTTGCTGTCTCTAACAATTTGTCTGAAGTGGCTTCTATTTGAAAGTAGGTCACCATTTGAAAAGCCTGGACATAAAATATAAGATAGAATAAAACCTAACACAATTAACTATTTTTTTGTATTAGAAAGGGCGAAATTGAAATGTTATGGCATAAATCTTACTTGGTTCATTTTTAGTTTTGTATGTAAATGGTTAAGAAGAAAGGGAATATGAATATATTGACAGATTTTTGGTTGATTGTGGAACAATTTTGTATTCCATGTTGAAAACAATTACTTTCAGCGAGAGGTAATACCTCTTACGCAATAGCAAACGTTTTTCGTTTTCCTGAATTAAAATTAAATAAACTGTCACATTTGCAAATAAATATGCAAATCAACCCACGCCCACCACACACAACACGCACACACAATGACATCTTTCACACATTGTTGCACACGAAGACGTCACAAATATACACACATACGCCCAACCATCCGCGTACATCCCTACATTCAAACTATTACAAACCTTCAATAATGTTTTTTTTTCCCCCCATACACCACCAAAACACGGAACTCTACTTTCTAACTTCATCATGTTTCAACGTGGGCGTATTTTGTTATATTAAGGGAAAACGGTACTGTTTTACATCTCAGATAGGCATCTTCATGTCCTTATATAAAGGACACATGCCCGTTTTTCTGAGTGGGCCGGGATCCGCCCCTGCGTAGCCAGCACATGTTGTGCTTGACGAAAGTGGAGGTGGGGGTTATTACAGAACTGGCCAATCACGGAGTGCGTAAATTTGAGTGAAAAACTATGATGGTGTCATGACTAACAGCACCATGTTGATGTAGTGCCCTATCTATGTGGTTCATTAATTTCACCACTATCCACTAGTCCCCACGTCCACTACCACGGCCACATCAGTTTATCTACATTATAGTCAGGAACCCTATGTAATACAAAAGGCTCGTGGATTTTCGTGTGTATTTTATATCATTTCTAGGAAAAGCTGATGTATTTTTCAAAGGACTGTAGCTCGGCCTATACCTACCCGATTGGAATTATCTTGGGCGGCAAATCAAGATAATTGCATAGATGATGATACCACATGTTAGACTCACCTGTTATTTGGTTATATCATGTACAATACATTATAAAATGTTATATAATAAAGTGTGAATATATGCCTTTAACCACAGAAACGGATATCTTACATTTCTGTTTGTTAACATGCAAGAATTCCAAGATGGTGATCAGTGCCGCCATTCCCTAAGGGAATGAATGTTAAACTTTTGAAATGCGTCTAAAACACTCTATGAACCAGTATTTGTTGGACTTAAAGCTGCCTTCGTCGTTTTTATTAAATTGTTTCTACGTATGTTGGTTTTCTTTTTTGTGACGTTTCTTTACAAAAAAACCGTTTGAGTTTTTTTATGTAAGGCGCAATGTAAGAGCGTTTTGAATAGTTTCGTTATATGACAAACAATTTCTTTACTTAAAGGGGCATTTTGTATCCACAGGCTCGCCTCCCGCCCGTGTAGACACTCAAAAAGATTTCTGTATTACCTGAACCGTCGGGCTAGGTATAGTATGTGTGCCCAATCTGACATGCAAATTCGATCGTCTTTGCAAGAAATTCGCATATTTTTATTCCTGTCCGTAAACGGACAGTACAGTGTTTGTGGAGATTGTGATACGAATGTTTGCTCACAACACCAAAACGCAAAATCAGATCGACTGAATATTTCGGGAAGAAGCTTTTCTCTCAAGGATCTCTAGTGAAACATGAACAAAACCAGAATGTGCTAGAATCACGAAATGCACCTTAACTTCCAATTGTTCACATCAGCGTGGGGTTTTCCGTTTAATTTAACCTAATTTCGTCATTGTGATATTTTGGCTATTTGCCAGTTTTGGTTTCACTCGAGCCCAACATAATGACTTTTAGATAATTTTATTTGTAGAATGCCAAAATTGCTCGGAAATATATACTACTTTAAATGTCCATTTTGGCATAAACCTAATTACCCCTGATGAAATACGCAATACAGACTAAAACAATAAAAAGGGTTTTAGTCCAATAGTAAAGACCACGTTTTGCGACCTAGTTTTCACAATATGTTGGTGATGAAGTACTTGATAGTGTAAAAATCCCAAGGGATCTCTTGCTTTTTGTGAAATCAAGATCTTAATCTAACGCATTTTATATCCTCTTAGGTAAACAAATGGATTTGTCATCATCGACGGATGAGGTTGGTAACTAACTACTATCAATTGGTTTCTATTTTGTATCATATAATAACTTTCATCTAATATTTTATTTGGCTTAATTCATTTACTTTTGAAAGAAAACGTTTTAAAACTTTATCTGTTTATAAGTTTACGTCCTGTTTGTTGATACCCCTTGTCATATGAGGTTAACCCCCTGATCTCTACCACCTGCATGATATACCACAGCAAGGATTATTATCTTTGATAACCAAGCAAAATAGTTTCTTCTATTATCTATCAAACCTTTAAGCCTTATTTTTCCATTGCCTCTGATGGCTACATATAACTAGCCTTGTAGGGCCCAAATAAAATTGCCGGTAGACATCAGGGGTTATGCCTTATAAGATAACGTTCTGTTAATTATGTATTTTAACTTATATTGCTGTGGCAGCTTCTTCTTATCGTATATCCAAACACCGGTTCTCAAATGTGATCCAGCCAGAGGTGGGTAAATGTCTGGCTGCTTCACTGAATTCTGCCAGGTCCTTGTCTGTGCATTGGCTGCTCCAATAATTAGGCTAACAAGAGATGTTCCTTGTCTGTGGTGCTGTTCCACAATTCCAGTAGTATCCGATCTGCCGGCAGTAGCCCACCTTTTTGAAGGAAACCTCGATGGTTCTGGTTCTCAATCTCTGTTGAGGCATCGCCATTCAGCCACATGAGGAGTCTGCGCACTAGGTACAATACCAAACATGTTACTTGGTGCATATGAATTTTCTTTTTTCCAAAAGGCGACTCTTTTAAACTACTTAGAGACTGTTTCAAGGGGTTGGGTTTTGCTAAGAAACTCTTTCTGAATTTAAGGCGGTTAGCAGCTGGGATTCAAAGACCACCAACTTCTTCTAACTTAGTGTCACTTTCATCGACTTCAGGAAAGCCCCTTGAGTCCATCAATAGGACCGTCATGTTTCTCATATTACGTCACTATGACATTCCTGAAGGCGAGTGGTCCATTGCCATCAAGCCCTGTACAGCACCTCACGAAGTGAGTGATGATGGCGGAAACATTCATGAGCCATTTGATGTAATCACATGAGTCCTGCAGGGAGATTTACTTGCGCCCTTTGTGTTCACATAGCTGTGGATTATCTTTTAACAAAGGCCACTGCTGGGATGGACTCTGGAATTGTAACACACTCACCGATTCTATGAGTACCCCGCAAAACACTTAACGATCTGAATTTTTGCTGAGACATTGGCCTTCTAGAGTCTACCCCCTCACGGGCCCGATTCAACTCAGCAGCAAAAGACATTGATCTTATAATCAGTGTACCCAAGACAGAGTAACCTGGCCGCGTTTTTCGAAAGCGCAGTACCCGTTGTGTTTTTTGCCTTTAAATTAGCTATTATTGGTATTGATAAGGACTATCATGCGCTCATGCAAGATGGTGTATTCAAAATAGTACATGGTTTATTTTTCCACACATATCAGAACACAATGCTGTATGCATTGACGGAACCTCAGACGAATTGGGGTAGCCCATTGTAATTACCCCTGCCAGTTTTCGCAGTATCGGACGCATTTATATCTATAAACATGACAATCCTATACTTTTTTCTTGTATGCTCTCACGTACAGACACCGGGTATACACGTCGAAAGAGTCAACATATTTTGAAATTTGCAAAATTAGCTTCGAAGCGTAGGTAGGTCTACAGAATTCTCATAAGTTCTTTTTTGCAGCTGAAATATTGACAAAAAAAGGAAGAAACCGCAGTATTCAAATATATGAATCTCATTCAGTTACTTGTTAGTAAGTGTCCGTACGACCGTAATACTGAAATATCCGATCCTGTCCTTATTAGGTTTGCTTTCAGTCATAGCGCTTGTAGGTATGTTCGCATAGCTATACTTGTTAGGGACATGCAAGAATCTGATTTTTAGGATTTTTTTTCGTTTTCTGATTTAGCAATCACTGATAGTGCCTTTATATTAAAAGCATAACCAACACATTTTTGAGAGCGCCCCCAATGTTTACAATTTTTACAGCTGTGTTGGTAATTGTCCCCTATACCTATACTGGCGAATGGTAATGCTCAAAAGTGCGTATTCTTCCTAAAAGAATTCCATTTTGTAATTAGAATTGGGAAACACTACGGTATTTTAACGGCCGAACTGGAAACGCCAAATTTTTTGTCCGTGCATTGTGAAATAGTGCCACTTCACGAAAAAGACCCTCTCTTAAATTTTGATTTTGCCTGAACCACGGAATAGGGGCCTAACTAATGGCTGAGGCGTAGACACGTACATGGCGCTTTTTCTGGCTAATTTTTAGATTGAGAAGTCCGTTTCCAGCAGCCGTTGGAATTATTTAGCGGATCTCCGATATTATTATCCCTAATTACAAAATCCCTTCTTTTGAGATACATAGTTACCAATGCAATCTGTGCAAAAATCTCAAAAATTTTTGGAAAATTGGGAGCGCTCTTCCAATATGGCTGTTATTGCTTTAGACCTAAAGTACTGCGAAACCGTGAAATATTTATTTCCCTCGATCATGTGATTGTGCTGCTCAGGAAATTACAGTAAAAACTAGATCTCTCCCTTCTTACTTTGTAAGAACCTGTCATCCAGGAACCGAAGACTGATTACAATATTTTATATTTTTAAAAGCATGTTAAAACATTTAAACATTTAAAAAAAAAAAAAAAAAAACGTTAAAACGTAAAATGTTTTAGCGTTGCTAAAATGTTTTAATTATATTTAAGAGAACGACATTTTTATACTCTGTTGTAATTTGACATATCCCTCTTCGCAACAAAATTTTTTTCCCATGATACGTAGGTTTCTTTGATCGAGGCACATGCCATCTTGTTATCCCGCCCCTCAGCTTATCTAATATCGCTTACGGTTGTGGGCTACTCTTTGTGCAAATAAGATCGACTTTCAACGGCTGCAGCGTATCCAGAATTGGGCTGCGAAGATGATATGTCAAGTCCGCAAACAGGATCATGCCACTCCTTGCTTACATGAATTGCATTGGTTACCAGTTGAAAATATGTTATTTTCAGATACTCCAGATACACTTCAACTTCAACTTTTAGTTCCTAAAATCATGTGTACATAAAGGCAAAATACATACACAAAATTTATGGAGGAGTTGCCCAAAAGGTCAAAGACCAGACTGAGTCACCCCTGTAAGTTATGTTACAACTATCTTAAGAAAAGGACATACAATCAACAAACCAAAAACAGCTAAATTCCTGATTCAAATTACTCAATATTGCCAGTAGAAAAAAATAATGCAAAGTATAAAATGCCTTCACTTTTTTAAAATAATTTCACTTTTAAATTGTTTGCGAAGTGAGGTACTGATTTCGAATTTTTGTATATGTTTCCCCAAAAGTGTTCCACCGAAATAGACCGGGATGTTCGCACGGATTGATCCAGTGAAAACCTGTCTTATTTCTTGTAAGATTGTAATTGTTGATATTTCTCGGTGCCATCCTTGTAAATGTCATGACGTTTTGCTAAAATAGAAGTTAAATGTACTCGCAATTTGTCAATGGAAATATTTGTACATAATATACCAAGCTCTAGTTTATATTTAAGGCGTTTATATCTGCTAATAGATTAGTATGGCTTCTGTAATGGCTAGTTGATATTGTCCTCACTGCCCATTTTTGAATTTTATTAATTTTATCTAGGTACTTTTTACAATTTTCCCCTATTAAGATTCCATAATTTATATAAGGCAAAATTAGAGTACAGTTTAGCGAGTAAAGTATATATTCCGGTATAAAATGTTTGAATTTGTTTAAAACACCAATGTTTCTTGAGCTTGTTTTAGATAGATTATCAATATGACATTTCCAAGTAAGGTTTTCATCCATCAATACACGAAGAAATTTTGGTAGACGTTTCATTTAGAAGTCCCATTGATGCAAATGAGGTATTGCCATTCATTCCGTCAAGCGCTACTGCACAACGTTATACAGCGCATGACGGAATCAATGTAATACCTCATTTGCATCAATGGGACATCTATATGAAACGTCTACCGAAATTTTGTATACTTTACTCTTTCAAGATCTGTGTTATCCGATGCTATTTTGTTTTCATTGTCATTACCAGTAGATTCATTCCTCGAAGTAAGTTTCGGTGTACAATCTGCATTAGAAAGCTAATGACGATGGAAGCATATCTGTACCAAAATCAAAAGAATATTTTTATTACAACAATTTGTGATTGATTTGCATATATTTGCGATAAAAATAGTATACAGATTTCCGCGGATGGCACCCTGAAATGTCTTGTAATTTTTTTTTTTGCATATACATAAGTCTCGCCATACACTGATCACTGTGTAAAATAGCTAAGCCCAAAGCAATGGCCTTCATATAGAAAAATCACAGCTTTGCAATAAAATTCCGAATCCGGAATTTTTGTTTTACACAATATCCTATGGTGCTGCTATACTACACATATTAATGGTTGCCTCATCAAATTATTTTGGTCCATCCATATTCCAATGACTATAATTACACCCACAAAAAAAATATATTTCAAATTTCTGAGTCAGCCTTTAAGATGAAGAATTTTGTCAGTACAACTGGTTATACCATATTAAAGTGTTGTACTTATAAACAAGAACATGTCCTGTTGTGGTTGTCTGTTTATAATTTCTAGTTATTTCAGGATGCACAGCTTTAATGCATAATATTCAAAGACGTGTAGGTTGAAAGTGTTTGGATCTGTATAATAGCCGGCCAAGACATATGTTACTACAATGGCGTTAATTTTGCATTTTAAGAAACAATGTTCAGTCAGTAAGTAAGATTTCGAAAAGTAAGATTTAGAAAGAATATTAACGCGCCTCAAAATCAGTCATTTTGTAATTATTAACCAGCTATATATAGATATATTAGATATCTTATATATATAATATATATATCTATAGCTATATTTTATATATATATCTATATTGAACGTGTGAGTGCTTGTCGCCATAACGGAAACATTTACTGTGTAATCAACAAATACTTAACATTGATTTTCTCTGCCATGAAGTCCACCCATTGACTCCCATCAATTAGACATTCTTTTTGTGGTAGTAACTATTATGAGCTTAGGTATTATAAAGTTCATGGTACATTTGAACTTAAGTCTAATTATCACGTCTCCAATGTTACATGTCTTGTTTCATTGTATTTATGTATCCTTTTTCACTTGTTTTAATCATTCTTCATGATCTCCACTGGTAGTGTAAGGTAAATTTTATCCCATTCTGTATTTGGTATCTGAGGAGTGAGGGCTTCGGCCCTTACGAAACACTACTAGTAAGACATTATGACATAGAATATTTCGAAGTCCTTAAACTATATTATATATATGTATATTATATATATATAATATATCATAAAAATATATATATATATATTATTAACAGTTTTTATTCCTTTCTATTACGAAAGTCGGGTTTGGGGTTTTATTATGTTTTGTTCTGTTTTGTGCACTGTGGTTTGAAAGATTAACTAACTTCGTCCGCAAGAAGAGAATAAAAGAACCCTAAAAGGAGACCTTAGTGACCGTAGCAATTTTATTCTTAATAGAATCATGTATTCCTTCACGAACGCGCTTGAATGTAGATCTTGATCAAGGGTCACTTTTTCATCATTATAAGCAAGCGTGCACACGTGGTTAAACATGCATGGACAGACTAATAAAAGAGAACAACTAATGCATATAAGAAGTTTTTCAAATTCTAACTTTAAATATTGAAGAACTTGCCCCAAAATCAAATTTTAATTCATGTGACAGCGAAAAACTGCCTTTTTTTTGCTCGTAGTCGATCTTCTGTATATTGTTGTAATATTGTTATCGAAACGGGATTGCAACAAAATATTCATCTATATAAATGTATCCCAGATTTAGGAAAATACAGGTTTTGGTCAATTTTGACCTCCCTGATAGAACTCGTTACACAATGTCTACTGTCCAAATTTTACTAAAATATACGTAAGATCCCTGTACACCCCAAGAATTCATTTATTTAAAAAATCATGAAGGCACCTTTTTTCTCTAAATGTTCCATGTTTCCTGTTAAAGCAAAGCATATGTGCAATCGAGAGTGCACTTTCATAGGAAGAGCTTACTTCCAAAACCACCTTCATTATGCAATCTTAAAGCCAGCAAATATAGGCAAAATTGTAAAGCATTCATGAATAATCATTGCCACAAAGTACATGGAAATAGGTTGACTAGCAATTTATATTCAATTCGCAAACAAATTGTTTCATTCGCGAGCAGATCCTTAGCATAGACTTTTTTAATGTAGTGAAAGGAATATTCTTTATGTTATTTTGCACCCATTTTCACGTGAATATTATTTTATTTCTCTATTTTACTGGGGAAAATATTCCTGCCAGGGTTTACAGAATTTTCTGGAAAATCAACCATAACAAAGATTGCACCACATAGGTAGTTCCCCATGATGTCATTAATAAAAGATGATGTCATGCCTATAATGTCATTTGTGTGTGTGATCCAATTGGACGGTGTTACGCAATGTTAACCTTCGTCTAACCAAGAGGTTTTCTACTACGTTCACGACCAAGGGGGGGGGGGGCTGAAAAAAAAAAAAAAAAAAAAGGGGGGGGGGGGGGGCTGATTTTTCGTAATTGGTATCAGTGTGTAGCTACATATGTCCTTTTCTTCAAATCAAGTACAAACATATCAAGTTTTAACAATAAGACGTCACAGTGACGTCATAACTGAGAGCTTATTTTTAAGCAAATTTGTACGCAAATCGCCAAAATGAAGGGTTTTCTACCATTTTTGCCATTCATGCAAGCAAAATTGGTATTTATTTGGCAATGATGGGTGCCAAAGTAACATACACATGTTATTAATCTAAAAATAAGAAAAAAATACAAACATTGTCAGTATTTACTTACAGTAGCATCATACGTAACATAAAGTATAATTTTACACAGTAAAGTATAGAAAAGTGGCAACCCCCCCACCTTCCGACTTTGACGGGACACCCTGACCTCTCTGAAGGTGGTACCTCCAATTTTTCCCCTAAAATGACCGCAAAGGATGAACTTACAATTACATAAAAGCCTTAGATCATTTTCGTTTGCGTTTTTGTGCGACAGGGGATCATCGTTAGGGATCGCACGAGGGTTAATACATGATGCTGCTGAAATAGCTACTTTTAGATGGGAAAAACCAGTTGTTAAATATAATAAATAGGAGGTATTGCAAGAATGTTTTTCAGTAGTTGAATTTACCAGTACAATTGATCTCCAGTCATGGTACAGTGGATCGGTGCACTATACAAGGATCAATTGATAGTAAGGATCCCACAGTAGCTTGAAAGCGAATCTGTCTGCTGTCATCTTTCAAGCCAAAAGAGCTTCGGTTTGTCAATCAAGAAGGATTCCAGTTTGTCTGAGGGACTATACTCACCTCAAAGGCTAAAATACGAAACATTTAACGTTTGAACATGTAGCTAACAATATATTTAAAAACAATACCAAAAACTTCAATACTGGTTCTTAAACAGCTATGAAAATGAACGAAATTCTATTTGTTCCTGCCCAGTTAAAATTCTCAATTTAAACTGAGTATTACCCACTGCGTATTGACGCTATTTTAATACGCTGGCGTCATAGCGTTTTTGCTACATTCTTCTGGTATGTTCTTTGAGTTCAACAGATTGTTCGATCTTTTTCCAGTGGGTAATGCTAGACTGCTATCTTGCTGTATTTAAACAATATGGTCGAACGTTTAGATTGAAGATTACCTTGAATTTTAAATCTGTTTAAAGGTGGGTGTTCCGATTTATGTGTATCTTGTTCTCCACTTGATAATGCACATTGCAAGGCCCTATTCACTACTGTGCTAATATTGATGGTTAACCACTAAAACGACAGTTTTATGTTTATATCTTTGCAAAGAAGTGGATTTGGAAGCTGAAATTTCGGGACGATAATGAGAAAAATACGGCCTTTCATCTGATATCAAAATTTATACTACTTCCGGGGGTCCCAGAGGCGACCGGAACAAGCACCTTTAAGAAGAGAATAAAGAAATAATTTTTATAACCAGTGCTCTCACTCTCTATGACGAATTGACAAACTAGCAAAACCTTTATATTAAGTGAAAGAACGTGTTGCTATAGTTCAAGGACCATGAAGTCCACATAAAGCTTCAAACAATTTATGTCACTTCAGCAAACAATCGACAAAAGGGAATAAAGAAATTGAAATTCTACCTGAAATTAGTTTGCTGGACTCAATTCTTCAAAAGAGATAATTGTATAATATTGTCGTCACAAATTATAATATAATAATTATGGTCGCCACATATTATAGTATAATATGGTCGCCACAAATTAGAATATAATATGGTCGCCATATTGGATTTAGCCAAATTAGGTATGAATGATAATGGATGACAATGTCTTCAGAATAGATTCTTTACTAACAAATTAATGAAGTTGTCCATTATCAAACGCACGCGTTAGCAATTGTTTTCATTAAAATAGTCCTTCAGGATATTGCTTATTTGTTGCGCATTTTCCATTGTGTCCATTTTATGGATGTCTTATGTGTATGCTTAGAAAGTTAATAGTTCGTGTACGATGGTAAAAGTATGCAATATATCCAATTACAACATCTGCGTAAACTATATCCTTGGAATGCTAGCATGCTGAACAAAAAAAAAAAAAAAAAAAAAACTGAGTATTACCCACTGCGTATTGACGCTATTTTAATACGCTGGCGTCATAGCGTTTTGCTACATTCTTCTGGTATGTTCTTTGAGTTCAACAGATTGTTCGATTTTTTTTTCCAGTGGGTAATGCTTGACTGCTATCTTGCTGTATTTAAACAATATGGTCGAACGTTTAGATTGACGATTACCTTGAATTTTAAATCTGTTTAAAGGTGGGTGTTCCGATTTATGTGTATCTTGTTCTCCACTTGATATGAGAGCCTGGCACCTGCATACACTTACCATCGAGTATCGTGGGAAACGAACTTGCGGTTTTGATAATAGAAGCGATAATGCACATTGCAAGGCCCTATTCACTACTGTGCTAATATTGATGGTTAACCACTAAAACGACAGTTTTATGTTTATATCTTTGCAAAGAAGTGGATTTGGAAGCTGAAATTTCAGGACGATATTGAGAAAAATACGGCCTTTCATCTGATATCAAAATTTATACTACTTCCGGGGGTCCCAGAGGCGATCACTTCAGCAAACAATCGACAAAAGGGAATAAAGAAATTGAAATTCTACCTGAAATTAGTTTGCTGCACTCAATTCTTCAAAAGAGATAATTGTATAATATTGTCGTCACAAATTATAATATAGTAATTATGGTCGCCACATATTATAGTATAATATGGTCGCCACAAATTAGAATATAATATGGTCGCCATATTGGATTTAGCCAAATTAGGTATGAATGATAATGGATGACAATGTCTTCAGAATAGATTTTTTACTAACAAATTAATGAAGTTGTCCATTATCAAACGCACGTGTTAGCATTGTTTTCATTAAAATAGTCCTTCAGGATATTGCTTATTTGTTGCGCATTTTCCATTGTGTTCATTTTATGGATGTCTTATGTGTATGCTTAGAAAGTTAATAGTTCGTGTACGATGGTAAAAGTATGCAATATATCCAATTACAACATCTGCGTAAACTATATCCTTGGAATGCTAGCATGCTGAACGTTAAGAGTTCATGTATGAATTTTGAAATATGCAATTTATCCTTGCAATTTAAACAAAATATGGAAACTCAAATTATGTTGTGATTTGACCTAAGCTACATAACACGGAGACAATTCGGTTTTATGCAAGTTTGGTCTAACTTACTTTTTTCAAACTAAGCATTTAAGACACTCAAATAATTTGCACCATTTTTATCCAAATCTATCTAAGGCTAAACGCTAACGAATAAGCGGTAGGCGGCTGTCACAAAGGTGATTGGATATATCTAATTGAGGCATATATACACATTGGTTAACACCGCAATAAAGATTTCTTTCTCAATAGTTATCCAATGCTGTCCAATATTGCAGTTCCTGCACGCATGGCGAAACAGAACATAATTATCATCTTCATAGCGCCCATTTCTGGAGATCGGTATGGATATCGAAATAGCAACAAGGACATGGCCTTGCCATTACTCATCTCAACATTGGTTCAATTCATTTCATCGAGAAAGACATGATTTATAACATATATCAAGAAATAAATAGATAGAAGATGGCCTTGTCCTTTAAACACAAAAGCGAGCGGATGACAGAGAGTATAGGTAATGCTTCGATTGCTTAATAGGGATTAAGGCTGGATTGAAGTTTGTTTAGCCTTTAACTGCGTAATAGGACTTTGGAAATGAAAGAGTTTCGACTGCATAATGGGTTGACTTTGTTTTTACCATTCACAGTTTCTACCGTTTGATGGGTTGCAGTCCAATAGAATTGAGAAAGTTACGACTGTTTTTAATTAATCTGTTTCGGCTTGTAATAAAAAAAAAATGCATATAGTCATTTGCCCTAGTGTCAAATCGTCACTTGAACACTTTTAAGCACTTTTTGAACACTTTTAAGCAGTGGCGACACGATTTTGATATCTGATATAGGTGGTGACATGCAAGCGTTATCACACTTGGGAAAATAAGAATAAACAACTAAATAAAGAATCTTGGCATACAGGCTTTCAAAATCCCAATTTGCTTGCTCAGAGATCTCTATAATCTACATTTTAAAGAAAAATTCTGCTTGCCAGCAATAGAAATAGAAAACAAAATTCATATCAGGTGTCCTAACTGTATCTCATGATATCGTCGGCGGGTCGCCATCACACCGACGTATTTAAATCTGCTGTATTGATCGAAACATATTACCTTTTTTAACAGGAAATGGAAATATTCCCTTATTATCTGTCAATTAATTCATTATGAGTACAAAATGAGTATATCACCGTACAAATGACAAAAACGTCGCCCAAACACGTTGTTATGCGAAATGTTTGGGCAACGTTACTATGTGAAACTGCAAAATCCTTCAAAATCTAGATACGAATCTCAGGGCTTGCGCAGTTTAGTTTTTCGACCAAAGTCGTTATGGCATGCGGTCATTTTTGAGAAATTGATAGAATAGTATTACACAAATTTATGTGCCACAGTGCTCTAAAAAAGTTACAAATGTCGAATACGTCACAATGTGATGCAGACGTAAACAATAATCCTCAGAATTCCCGTGTGTTCAGGAACCTATTTTGAGACTTTTTAATGTTGTAATTGATATCTTTCATAGAAATAAATTTAGAAATTGGATTACCATTTTCTTGTCATACAAGCTGAATCTGAATTTAAAGCCTGTTGCCCTTTAACTCAAAATGGCTTGAAATGTACAAGTTCAATTTTGATCCTCAGTTCTTCCATGTACTGAGGGAATTACAATTTCGTACTATCGATACCCCCAAATCGCCACTGATCTGTAACTCTCATCATTCCTGGTTTTATTAGAACTAAACTTACATAACCGCGAAATTTCTCAAAGGTGTGCTAGCCAGAAGGCGTGTATAATCCCTTATAAAACATGATCTTTAACGCTATACTTAATTAAATCCATTTGTACTCATTCTATTTTATTAGATCATGCCTTCGAGGAGTGCCTGGTTTGGGAAATTAACCATGTCATCTAGTCTCATCACACTTACGATAAAATCGGATATACTGTACATTAAGAGTACGGTGTTCATTTCAACTGAAGTCATCGTCCATGAAAGCAATGGCATTGGGGAGTCTATATCAAAGAAAAGAAAGATGGAAAGCAGAAAGTTCAATCAAGGAGGTGGGTAAACGGTAAAAGACTAAGTACGCATGTTCCGACCAGTGGGAGACATGTGCATTGTTGGCATATAAGGTTGTCCTTACTTTACTCTGCAAAGAAAAATCCTCATTCACAAATAAATCAATCTTTAGCTTCTATAGTGCGTGTTCAATTAAAGGTCCATGGCCCGATCGCTAATAGCCTCGTCCACAGAAGCCCCAGATTTTACCGGAAGTGGTCATCAATTTGGTATCAGAAGAAAGCTACTACTTTTCTCATTTACCCTGTGAAATCTTAGAGCCAAAGGATGGTTGGTTTGGAAGTTGTGGGCGAAAATGTACCCCATTTTGGTCGACCAATATTAATCTTTCATAGGACTATGGGACCTACAAAATCACGTTTTTGGCTCTTGCATCAAAACGGATTGAAATATCGGCGCGAAACTTTAGATATGGGGTCTTGGAGTGAAGGCCAATCTATCAAGATGACAACTTCATATCCTTAAATCGGGCCATTCCCCCTTTAACTTTGAACGTATTTTTCATCATTTATTCGAAAAGGAAGAAAGACTAACAAAACTCATTAACGAAACGTTGCTGGGCAAGCTTTGACATAAAAACTTTGTGCAAAACCCAAATACGTAGCTTATTGCTTAACTCTATTTCTATTTAATTTACCGCGTTTTCAGAAGAAAACTAAGGTCAACTATAATGTAAACTGATTATTTAGTTTTGGACGAGGACATATATTTTGTGTGTTGCGTCATGACCAAATTACTCAACCTGAATCGCTGAGGCGATAAAACCTGGATCTTTTCAACTGCGTGGTAATATAACGATGGCCCTGCACTTCCAGATGAAAATGAATCTGGATAATTTTCTCCGTATAATAGCTTTAGCTCCGGTTTG
This sequence comes from Ophioderma brevispina, assembly GCA_023653785.1. NCBI lineage: Eukaryota > Metazoa > Echinodermata > Ophiuroidea > Amphilepidida > Ophiodermatidae > Ophioderma > Ophioderma brevispina. The sequence continues at coordinate 20,806 of JAMKCH010021056.1, forward strand.
CTGAAGTCTATTTGTACCCATTGTCACTGATATTGGGGAAAAGAAAGTAAGGTAACATTTTATTCATTTTCAAGAAATGTGCCAGTTGTATTTGCGGGAACTGACGGTTTAATATGTGATTTTAATAATTTACTATGAATTTGCACTTGGCTTTCCCCTAGTGCACTGATGTAGACTACCGGATTTGTAATACAGTTGGTTATTTGATCCAGGCCCGTACGCGGGGGGGGGGGGAAAAGGTCCACTTTTTGCTGATTAAAAGGTCTAAGATTAAGAGAAATTTTGACACAAAAGTCCACTTTTTGATGTTAAAATGTTCAAAAAGTCCAAAAAAGGACCACTTTAGGGGGTTAGGTCCACTATTACAAAAAAGTCAATTAAAAAAAAAAGTCCACTTTTTCGAAGTCCCGCACCCCCCCAATAAATCCTGTTTACGGCCCTGATTTGATCTACGCCCCACAGTCGATTTTATTCCGTCAAGCTTACAGAGGAAAATCATGCCTACATTAGACCATGTGAGCTATACTACCCTCATCGGTATGTTGTGATGTGATTAATATCATCATATATATGGCGCACTTGAATGCAATCACGTTCTTCTAAATGAGGGTTCCGATTTCCTTCTTTTCAAAGAACAATTGATTTAACTGGTATTGTGCATACCTTTGACTGTAATTCTTTGACATATCGGAATCAATGATACCTTCATTAATTCAAAAATTCATGAGTTTCAAACAATGTCTGGTAGCAAATGTGTCCAATTTTAATGCCGGCGAGTATTATAATATGCAGTTTATTGATCGTGTTTAAACAAAATAATTAACAAACAAACGACACAGATTATTACCAAATGATATAGTGCTTGTCTCAGGTTACGAGCTTCTAACCAATTAACATTCTACAGAATGAAAAAATACACCCTGACTCTTCACAAACTTGTCGTGTGTTAACCCAAAAAAAAAAAAAAAAAAAAAAAAAAAAAAAAAAAACTCCCCCCCTCGAGAGTTCGTTAAAGCACCCGATGCTTATGATTTTGATACCAGTGGATAGCTATGGTCCTCCTCTTTCCATTGATACCAAAATAAGTACCAAAATACTGAGTATGGCGTCATAATGACGTCATCAAGTCCGCGAGTCGGTAAAATTTGCATTTTCCACAGAAGATAGGCGACAATTCAATTTTGCGCTAAAAAACGTAGGAATATCGGATTTTCATGCGGTTTTCAGCTCTGGTGGCAATTGGCTAGTTTTACATAAACGTGGCGTTTTAGAGCCAAACTGTGCATAATATTTTCAAAAATGCACCATAAAATATCCTTGGGTGGCAACCCCCCCCCCTTCCCTTCGACTTTGACGGCATACCCTAACCCCGGTAAAGTTGCTACCTTCATGTTTTTTTCGCTAAAATGACCAGAAA
>JAMKCH010021057.1:0-21878 GCA_023653785.1 Ophioderma brevispina
ACTGATGTTGGTAAATCACATGGTTAATCCATTTATATATGGCGCAGTAAGTAAACGGTTTAGAGAGGATACGATCAAAGTTATTCGTAAATTTAATCAGCGCTTATTTACAAACTTTCAGTGAAATTATAACAGTCAACAAAAATGCCAAGACTTGCTTCAATATGTTGATCCAAACCAAAATATAGAAAACACCCCGCACTTCCACACCGCACACACACACACAAACACACACACACACATAAACACACACACAGACTCACTCACACACTCACTCACTCACGCACTCTGAGTGACAGTTGTTGCGATTGAAAATCTTACGCGAACCATTTCTTTCATGTACAACACTTAGCAGGACTGTATTATGGTACAGAGAATTCAATTTTTTAAAGTCGTTTTTTTATAATATTATGGTATGTGTTATACTCTAAATATGAATCAAAAGTCATAGATCTCTATGTGAAATTCGCCATTTTGATTTCTGTTCCCAATTTGGCGGATATAGACAGTATGTGAAACACCTTTCATGGGAGGAGAACGCTGGCACTGTAGATACGACGAAGATAAGGCAGTATGTGAAACTAGTTTCATGTGCAAGAGAACGCTCGAACTGCTGATACGACGCATATAGGACAGTATGTAAAACACGTTTCATGTTAGGAGAATACTCGCACTGCTGTAGATACGACACAGATGTAGATACGACGCAGACAGTATGGTGAAATTAGCTTAATCTTGGTCAAATAGATCTTTATGTGAAATGGGGAATGTTAAATAATCTTAATAAATCACAAAGACCTAATTAATTTCTCAGTAATTAGGGAACACCCACTTTTGCGGTTTGGTATATTTTTAGTACTCAACAATACACATTCACAGACCTCAAAATAGAGAGTATGTGATGTGGGCGACGATTTATTCATGAGTTAATGAATGATGTCTCATAAGAAGGCTATCATTTTCTTTGGCCGGGGTCCCAAAAGTGTGGATCAAGCCATAATTTTTTTTCATGACCCCCCCTACCAAAGAGCGGTATTATTTTGTGACCCTTTTTAAGCACATTATTCTGTGACCCCCACCCCCGTCGAAGAAAATGCACGAGCATTCACGGGTGGGGTCCAATGCCCGCCTCAGGGGAGCCCCCGGAAGCTCTCGGGTTTCAGCATGTTTTGAGTAATTTCGTTAATGATTTTGTGATCCCCCTTCCCATATCAATGGCATAATTTTTATGACCCTGTTTTTCTTTTAAAAAAACTATGAACCCCAATATATTTGGGACCCCGGCCAAAGAAAATAATACCCCCTAATTTTCGTCTTAATACAGTAATCCTAGTCTTAAACCTGACCCTAACCTGAAACACTAAACCCTAACCCCTGATCCTAAGCCATTACCCTAACTCTAACCCTAACCCCAGCTCTCATGCCTGGTTAAAGTAATTACAGCACATGTTTAAGGATACATAAACTTGTTTACATCTGCATATTGTACTCCACTTTATGTATCCGATATGCCCTCCTTACCAAACGCGATACAATACCGTTTCCGAATGCGAAGTCAACGAGGGAACAAATTTACCCTACCAGGAAATGTTTTTGGCTCATTTCATTATTTAATTACGCCAGTATGGCACGGTGTTTTTGCTTAGTCTCAGTTAAAGGTGCCGTGCCATGTCGACGCTAGTTCTGTGCCAGACACACATAGCAACGGCCTATAGGTCAGTAGTCATCGTTCTGCTTATGGTAGCAACGGGTTTGTGGCCAATCACAACCTTGCTTTGTACAGGTTTTTTTATTTGTCCAATGACAAAGCACCTTTTTGTCGCTTTTATTTGGATTATCATTTCGCTTCACATCACTGTCAGCCTTCGACCGAAGAGGATCACAAATTTTCTTTGTGCACATTGGTAATTCGCGCTAAATTAAATCTCGGCAGGATTGCTGTTGGTGTTACTATCGGATTCTCGCATCTCATCATCGGTCTTTGGAAATTTAATACAGTGCATGTCATTGGATTTAATGTGTACTTTGTATGTTCAGTACCGTACCCATATTTTGTTATACGAATTAGCTGTCATCGCTGCGAACATTACCGATAGCTGTAATTATGGGAAGGCGCAGAGGCACGAAACGGACTCATAAACCGAATGCCAGACCCTGAGCAGTGCAGTCAGGTCGAGTTGCAGATAACTCATGCATCCTCCCTGGTCGGCCGCTGGGAAAGCATACCTACTTGGTTCCTTTTTTACCCCCCCTGTTTCAATTAACTTAGATGTCTGGTTTTAAATTAATTATTTCAAAAAAAGTACGCACTTCGAAATAAATCACGAAAAGAAAGTTTTTGGGTATCTTTGCGGAACCCTAAGACTTTTTTGTCTGACACAAGTAATGGCAACATTTTAACCTTCAAATCTATGTAAGCTGGGTATTTTCCCTCGTTTTTGAAATGAGCGAATAAAGGTGTGGTACCATTAGAATTTACGTTTTGTGGCAGGTTCCATTGACTCCCCTTTGGAAGGTGTAAAAGGTGTCGGAGGAGATGATTCATGATCAATATGTCCGCCACTGTAATGTCTATAATGCCACTTTGTTCAACAGGACAAATTCCGAACCGTTTGCTATTTGAACTGAATTTTTGCAATACAAAAGATGATATTCCAGAGTCACACGGCATTAACTTGGAATGGACGGCATTACCTGGAAGAGCTGTTTGATTCCTTTTGTTCATAACCAATTTAATAAACAGGCAGGGCCTCTATTAAAAGTATCAGGATTTCAACGATCATTTATATACCCATGCATTAATGCACATCAAACACCTGCAATCAAAGCAAGCTCCACGAATCATATTTATACTTTTGAAGCGCGCCCTATTCCGAATGGGCCCTGCCATCAAGGTCTTCAGAGGTCAAAAGTCAATATTCACCTGGAACCAGTTTGTTGTCGTTTGCCAGTAAAAATCAGTTAAATTATAAAAATCCAACGAAATATTTTTCAAGTTGGAACCCAATTATCCTGTTGGGAATGGTGTATACACTTTCTTTCGTGATTTTTTTTTTCGAAATCGTATATTTTTTGAAATAATAAAACCGGACATCTAATTTTAATTGACACAACAATTACCACCCGTGTGTACACTTGCATTAAGTTTTTAGACTGACATTGAACATGTGGAGATCGTCAAGAAAATAACACAATAAATCCAATAATAACAAGGTGGAAGTAGCCAGGAGTCATGCGATGAACCATCAACTTCCAAGTAGTGATCGGAATCAGGTTCAAGGGGACTACAACTGAGTGTACGGAATCAACTCGATAGACTTGTACTGGTAGTACAGCAAATATAACAGGATCAACACTACATTCACAGCCCTGTTCAGATCCATTAGCAGTCGATACAAGTGCCGAATGTCCCCGATCAATTATTAACAGGTTAAGTGTTGTTCGAAACAGTGGGCTAATAACAAATATCTTGTAATAAACATGATAATGCTGTTGGGCCTCCTACTGGTAATGTGAATATGGATTGCGCGGCATTATGTCTAAATTGTAGGTACCAGTAGTATGCTTTAGCATTATCGATCTATGCAGTCAATCATTAGGAAGTTACATTAAGGGTGTTCTATTGGGACCAATTTACGGAAAAGAGACGGATAAGGGATTTAATGTGCTCAGAGAAACTGGACTCCCGCCAAATATTTAACGGTAAATCAACGGCAACATTTCCTTCTCGAGGAAGGAAAATAGCGGGGTCACTGACCGGTAAACGCCAATAGAAACACACTCGCGTTCCGCGACAGGGCGCATGCAAGCGAGGAAACGGAATTGATAATACCGTGTGATACGATCGACGATAGGCACTACGTGTGGACGTGTAGACTAGAGAGATGAGGGATATGATCGGCCTGGATTCGGCGGTGCTCTGATCCTACGTACATCGCTTCTCGTCGCTTGTACAACTACCTGTTCCTTCGAACCCTTCTCTGACGTTCATGAACATTTACCCCATCTAACCCATCATTTGCCTTCTGAATTTTTGAGTAAATGTCAAAAAGGACATCAATCCTACTATCGCCAAAATCCCCCATTTTTGTGTTGCAAAAAGTCAAACCCACAATGCTTTGCGTTGACCTCAGTGTACGACCTTTTGCCGGCAAAGTGTTATGTGGAGTTGATCGAGAGCAGGCCAGGTAGTATTTACCGGTTAAAACAGTGCCCAATAGAAACGACCGCTATCCACCTTTTTCCTTGCTCTTCCCGGAGAGATTTCCGGTAAAATGCAGGAGCTTTAATAGAAACACGCTTATAGTGGTTCATCAGGAGTTGTAATTGCCAATGCAAATCCAACTAGGACAATAACAAATTACCACAAAACAAGTGGGTAACGCTGTTCAGGTTGATAGGCCTCCTTCTGGTAGTGCGATTATGTTTTGTGTGGGGGGACACGAAGTATTTCAATTGGAGGTACCAAGAGGCTCTTAGCAGTATTGTTCGCAGTCAATCAGTTGGGTGCTTCAATTGTGTTAATTCGGTGGTTTTTAAATTACCCAAACATCAGAATTGGGTTCTAGTTGCTAGTAAAAGTTGGATACATAATAACTTTAATTATCCAACGTCATTAACAATGGAATCTTGCACGATAATTACTCCAGGTTCAAGTGATAGCAATTTGTTGAATGGTTTGTGGGTGTTAAATGTCCAATAACGATTGGTTTAAAGTCCTTGGCCCTCTAGTTTTCGTTGAAAAAAACAAAAAATAAAATTCGTTATTGGGGCTTAATGATTTGCTTGTTATTGCTGTTAAGGTGTTACAAAATATTATCAGCAGGCTTGGGTAATTCATCTGAAAAATGCCCAAGCCAAAGAGGGCATTCCGTCAATACTAGGGGGGGCAAAATGTCTTTTTGATTTTTTTGTGAATTTATTAGAGGCACATCCTTTTGGAAGCAGTTTAGGTTGTGTCAAGACGAGAGCAAAGGTTCATTTGATTTGACAAATGTAATCCTTTTTGACTGAATATAGTGTGCTTTCGGAATTTTTAATGTGGTTTTATTTGATTTAAGTTTAATTTAAGTTTTGGTTTAATTTAAGTTTAATTTGCGTTATACAAACATGAAGAGTTTAATGAGGGACACAAATCTGCCTTCAGTGTGGTTTCTCTAAAAAACATGGCAATTGAAATTTTAAGGTGGTTGTCAGTTTCTGGTATTTGTGCCCATACAATTAAGTCCTGTTTCGCAATGTTTTTTTTAATCGTCTCTCTTTTTGGCTCTGTACCTAAAATTGCAGTTACCGGGTAGTTAAGGTTCATTCAACATCTGTCCTTTTTGCACGGTGTCAAAAAATGTTGGGAGTGTGGTTAAAAAGTGCCCGTCAAGCACACTTTTGTTTCGGCAATGCAATGAGTTGTGGGGGCAAGTATGGGTGCCTTCTTTATAGCGAGGGCAATATCGTATCAGCATTCCGCCCTTTGCCGATTATATCCCTTGTTTTCCATTTATTTATTGGATTATGGCTGTACCCCTAGGGCTCATGCTGTCGGCATCTTTGGTAACTTTTTTCCCAATATTGTGATTGGGTAGTCAAACGGCTCAAAACACTAAAGTTACTCCTTTTATCCCTAACGTACCTTGAGGTTAACATCCATGGTCGACGCGATAGCCTCGGTCCCCAGAAGCCCCAGATTTTCCGGAAAGGGTATCAAAAGAATGCTTCTATTTTTTTCTCATGTACCTTGTGAAGTATGGGCGAGAAAATGTGCCCCAGTTTGGTGTCCTTTTTAATTTTTAAAGTTCTTTTGGGCTCTACAAATTTCGTTTTTAGCTCTCATATCATAACGGGTGAAATATAGGCGCGCAACTGTACAGATGACGTTTTGGAGAGTAGGACCAATCTTTACAAGATGGAAAATTTCAAATCCTTAAATCGGGACACCCCTTGAGTGTCCCGACACGATTATTTGCGCTACTAAGAGGGTTGCGGATTCGTGTTTAATCTATATAGGTACACTTTCCCATATGCTTGGGCCAGGGGTGACAGTGAGTTTGGTTTGTGGCAAAATAGGGCATTAGGGAAGGGATTGTTGAGTTTTCCTATTCGGTGACGATGTGGATGTAGAATAGGGGCTTGTATTTTTGCGATTATATTTGCATTTTCCTAGCTCGTGATTTCACTTCACTCAATTTAGGTCCCATTTGTTTCAGTATGGCAAATTATTTCACTTCCACATGAAAAAACCTGCTGATTTAATTAAATGTGCAAATTACTTAAAGGCGGGTTCGGTTCTTGTGAGGATGGGTCTGTTTTCGGTTTACTTTCTTTTGATGGCTTTGTTAAAGCATTCACCACGAAGGCCCTATTTCGTAGATTGAGAGATCCGACTTTTATCATAGGACCAAAGTGATTTGGAAATGTGGTGTTCTGAAAAAAGTAATGGAACCACTATGTTTCCTCATCAAATGAGTGTCAGGCGAAGATGATTTACATCTTTCACGTGCTAGTGTTGAAGTCGGTTATTAATTTTTTCCGTTAAACACATATGGGAATGGAGGGTCCATCGCAGTTATCTTTTTGGCATAATTAGTCTGTCGTTTACAAAAATTAATGGGATGAACATATACAACACATTCCTTTATTACATCAAATTAAGGATGTGGCAGGTGGCCTTTTGTCCAGGCAGTTTCGAGACTTACCATCACCCTAGTTGTCGACATATCTAACATAGGTGTTGGGCGCATAATTTGACTGGAAGGTTTAAAGTTTCATACTGCATGATTAAGGGGGTTTGGGGTTCCTTCAAGATGTGTACTAGCTCTTGTACTGCGAGTTCCAGTTTTTCGCACATGACCTAGCGCGAGGCCGAGCATGTTCATCATGTGTTATTCATTTTGTAAGGGTGTTGCCATTGACAAATTCCAATTGGGGCATTGTGTGGGTAAAAGTTCTCACTTTTGGGGTCGTCAGCTAATCAATTTGTGCGCATATAGCTTTAGGATAGAGGCAACCTCTTCAGCGACTTTGGGCGAGTGCGTCTCTTTAAAGATGAAATGTAAACAATTGTGCAGTTGCTATCGTCAGCTTTCATTCATTATATTAGGCTCCGTCGTTATTAGATCCAGTACGCCTTCCTTGCAAAAATCAAGTCGGGTGCATTTAAATGTGGTCTTCGAGTGGGGTTTCTATGTAAAAACAAAATGCGGAAATGTCTTTCCGATATGCGTTAGTTAGCTAAACTACAAAAGAAGGCAGGCTGTAAAAATAAGTCTTTGTCAAGTTTGAAAAAATGAAAATCAATCTTTTAAGTTTTTAAATACTAGCTTCAATCTTATGTAGACCTTGTGTGGCTAAAACTTCCTGTTGTAGTTATTTCAATTACAATAGTCATACGTCATCCACTTTTTGAGTCATTATTATGGGTTTTTCTTGGAAGTTGTTATATGCCTCATGCATGCGAAATTCCTCTTAACAGTTTTTGTAAGGTTCTATGCTACTAACACAATATGTGTGTTAATTACTGAAGGTATTTGGCTATTTATTTTCGAGCTTATTTCATTTCCGATTGGTTTTTGGTTTACATTGGCAAAGTTTTGTTTTTGTTTTCCCCTTAAAGGTGAGTTTGCTATTGATAAAACGGTGCTGCTTGTTATTGTAATTTTAGTATGTCATGTGTTGAGCTCAAATACTAATTTAGTGTACATATTTTTCAACTTTGGGCTCTCAGGGCAGGTGAATAGCTAATTAGGCGGGGTTAATCTTTGTTTAAACGGGCGTGTTATGGTTTGCGTTTTAAGACTACTTTGGCTTAGGAGGCGGCCACCATTAGTGTGTCTTAACAGGTGACAAGCCCAATGAGGGATAGTGTTATTATTTTTCTCCAATTTTATTCAGACAAGAACTATGCAAACTATGCCGGAGTTGGCTATTGGGAGATCGTATATATTTGTGCAGGCATCAGACGCCCTCAGTTGCCCTGGTGGTGGAAAATGTGTATGGCGTGGTTTACTTGGGTAAAATGTTAATCTTAAGGATAAGGTTAGGAAAGTTCATGTATAAGTACGCAGTCTCATCAAATTTCATAATTAATTTATGGACCATTTGCATCTTTAAGCAAAATAAGGAAGGTATTATAGAGGGTGCGTAAGCAGTCAAAAAGCGACTTTCTTATTCCAGTATATTTTGGTCAGTCTTTCTGATGAGTCTGGGTACATCTTGAGGTTAAGTAAGGGGCATGAGCACGGTGTACTAAAAAAACTAAAGAATTTGGGCAGTCTTATGAGACTGGGATACAACTTTGAGATTAAGTGGCGGGTAAATTTTTCTATAAACATCAAGTTACATGTAGGGTCAATACTCATCAATCATGCACTCTCTTTAGGAGCAATACACAGCTGTTGACAAACTTGCAAACTGTCTCTTTCATTTTAGTACATTTTTAAGCAATGGCCCACAATTTTGACAACTGGTATAAGTGGTGACCTGCAAGCACACCGTTTACGCATGTCTTGGCACACAGCGCCGCCATTGTTGAATGTTGGCAAACCTTGGCAAATCTTCAATGCGCTTGGGAGTTATCAACAGCATCGTTATCGGTGAGCGTACGGCGGGCCGGTAAGTACGTATATCCTGTTTATAAAATTGAAAGCGTAAATTGAAACCAGCTTTGAAAATTCTCAAGACTGACATAATACCAAAGGCATTGTGGGAAAAGGGATGGGGCCCATAGCGATTGCGTGCTCACTTTCCGTGTTTCGAGCACCGAAGTACCTGCGAGTACCCGACAAAAAACGTTCAATTTTCTCGCTAGGTTTTAGGTTCAGAACAATTACGATTCATAGTGGAAAACAAAACAAAGTAACGGATCACAAGCGGCTAGGGCCGACCAGGTAACCCTCTACTTACCGGTAAATCGCAGTTTAGCCAACTTGGAAGTTTTCATTGCAATCTCTAGTCCCAAAATTAATAGATTAAAATTTGGTCAGAAGTGGGAATTGAACCAGGACTTTCGATTACAAGACCAGCGCCTATACCTGCACGCCACGAAATCAGCTGGCAAAAGATCGGTTTTTGTAATACTTAAATAAACACATTAACGGATATAAAAGCGCACACATACCATATCTTCTTGATTGACGAGGTTACTGATCGGCACCTAGCCGGCTTCTGTAACATACCCTCTGATGCAAAATCTCGATAGGAACCCTTCGTATTCCGGAGATATGTGAGATTTGTTTCATTTGAATGAATCGCTATGACGGACTGATAACGTAATCTCTCGCGCAGTACTAATGTAGATAATATCTTTTGCGTCTGTGAACCGGACTACTTATTCTGACGCCGAGGCTGAGGGTGGGAATCTCTGTCAGATAGCGTTGATTCGGGATTTTTTGTACATTGCGGTACAATGGATATTGCGCAAAATACTGGCCTATCGTACCGAGTACGCACCAAAATATTCTCCTAACTCTAAATTGTCTAGTTAGCTGATAGTTTATAATATGGTTATTTTTGGAAAAAGACGAAAAACGTGAAAAATACGATTCATACAAGCATTTTCGTACTTTTAGCTGGCTCAATTCTCGAATGCTACTATGCAAGTCATGCCACACGCCCAGGATTACAAAAAACTAGTGAAGCTAATTGGTCTTTTTTGTCAGGAACCCATTCTAACATCAGATCGACACCTGATTCGTTGATTCGCGATATCCACGGGAACGCGAAAACGTTTTTTTCATGCCTTGTTAAAGCTAATCGCAGAGCCTTTAAACACAGTGCTCTGCTGATAGGAGTCAAAGACGTGTGCATGTCTAGAATAGCCGGCCAATGAGCGATTGCGGAAACGGAATAGGTGGCGCTGTATGCCAGTAGTACAGATGCTATGAGAGCGTAAATGGTGTGCAAGAACCTACTACCTGCTTGCGCAAGATCATAAAAATCGTTTGCGGAATCTTGCCATATAGACTATAAAGGTCATATTTGCATGTTATGGCGCCTCTATATGCTTCTTTCCCATAGAAAGGCGTAGAAATGATTTCGATGGAAATCATATTGCCCGCAATGGATTTTCATCAAATTCACATAGTGTCATAAATACACATCTTAGTTTTCAAAGTTGTCGCAGTGATTTTTTGTTTTTTTCTCGTTGTCATAATATATGAGAACTTTCAAAAGCTGTGCATAATGTAATAACGCTTATGGGTTTTAGGTAACTCCATGTAATTCACTCGATATTTAAAAGCATTCATGTAGATGTAGAGCTGGTCGTATTCTTTCGCGCACTCATCACAAGAAAAAAAAATAGTAAAAGAGAAAAAAAAATAAAAAAATAAAATGGGGTCTGCTAATTTTAGACTGCTCTGTTTGTTTAACGCTTATGTTGTTTACGTAAAACATACCTCACGCGATATTGTGCCAACTTAATGTAGATATAAGAGCTGGGCGTATTCAGCAGTTGCACTCATCCAACCCAGAGGGTCTGCTAATTTTTAGGCAACAGATTCAACTGCTTGATGTTTTCATAACAATCCAATCAGTTTGATTCCTTTGATACATTTGGGACAAGGATGAACTTCACTTTGGTGTAATATTCATTCAACATTAAAAACGGGGTGGGGGTGGGGGTGGGGGGGGATTTGGCGAGTTCCTAAATTTTTCCTGCCAGGAAACCGTTGGAGGATTTATTGTAGTGTGCGAGTGTAATTTGGTAAACTAAAATATAAGTTCCATTATTAGCATTAGTATTATATTAAGCTGAAAATATTAAATAATATTATATTCTATATATTTGATTTAGGAGCTCAACTTCAGAATTCTAATTTACAGAACTGATTAACATTTATTTTAATCGGTTAACTCTATCAGCACTTCCTTGTGAGGAGTCACGTACCTGGGTGAGTCCAAGCTGGCTACAATACCATTTTATTAATCTGATAACTCTCACAGGAACTTCCCCTGTGCGGGCTACGAACCTTTGTGAGTCCAAGCTGGTTACAAAACAATAGTTAATAATAATAATAATAATATGTAATTAAACGATGTGTAAGGCTTCAGATTTAGCTTATTTGCCTAATGCTTAGGTAGCTCGCCCTTGTCAATATGCGTAATTCATCCATGCTTTTATTCAATGCTTGCTTATTTTGCTTAATGCTTAGGTAGCTCGCCTTTGTCAATATGCGTAATTCATCCATGCTTTTATTCATGCTTGCTTATTTGTTTTGCTAATTTTAGGCAGGTTCCCCTAAAATGTAGTGGGAAGCTCTTCCATTAGTTACTTTTGCTTTTGCTTAATTATTTGCTTGCCTCAATTCTTAGGACGCTCCTTAAGACTCGGTCTGCGTAAGTCACCATCCGCGAGGCCTATGATAGATTTTTACGTTGCTTATACTTGCTATATATATATATAGGCCTATATAGCTTTGCTGCTTTCCTGAAGCCTTAGACGTTATGAAATTATGAATTTTAATGCGCAATAAATTTTTGATCCTTGATGGCTGCCAACATGGCAATTAAAAAGTTGTGCTGCATGTTTATTTCCTGTGTAAGGGTAAAGAGTCATTGGTAATCAGTACAGGCGTGCCATCATCATAGCTTAAATTATAATTTTATCATTGTGCATTTGCCTCGAGACTTACTTGAATGATCAAATAAATTGATATTGTCTTCATATTTGAAATCTAAATTTCGTGACAGGTGTGTGCTTATCATAGATCACATATGAAGTAAATAAGCCGAATACACCGTCTATATGTAATAAGATGATGATTTAGTATTTTCTGTCAAAGCATAGTTTTATATAGGGGAAGATTACGATAGCAGAAAAGTTCAAAGCGTCGGCTGAATGCAAGACCAACGTAAGTGCAGTTTGACTAATTTTGCAGGAATAACATTTTTGTGTTTCTATTGGATTCTATAGGTGGTGTGTCCATAATTATAGCAGGTATTACAATAGGAAATGTATTTCTATGATATAAATGAAATTTCTACTTGACAAACGTAATTAAATATTTATTTACAAAAGAAGAGAATGTAAGTGAAATCAGTATTTTTAGTTAGTGCAAGACCAACGTAAGCGCCACTTACGTTGGTCTTGCACTGAAAAAATGTGTAATGCAAGACCAATGCCACTTACGTTGGTCTTGCACTGAAAATGTGCATAAATGTTTAATGTAAGACCAACGTAAGTGCCACTTACGTTGGTCTTGCACTGAAAATGTGCACAAATGCTTAATGCAAGACCAACGTAAGTGCCAATAAAAATGTTTGCAAGACCAACGTTACGTTGGTCTTGTACTGAAAAGGGGCAAATATGTTTAATGCAAGACCAACGTAAGTGCCACTTACGTTGGTCTTGCACTGAAAAAGGGGCAAAATTGCTCAATGCACTCTCTTAATTCCTTAGACTTATTTTTAAGTCTAACGAGACTGGAATTAGTGACAAAACCTTTTTTGGACTTAAAAAAATTAAATCAGTGAAAAGGCTTACTTAAAATAAGTCCTTTTGATTTGAAAATAAACCTTTAAATGAGTTAAAAACTGTTTATTAAATCAGTTAAAGATTTATATTTGACAAGGTTTTGTCACTAATTCCAGTCACCTTAGACTTAAAAATAAATCTAAGGAATTAAGAGAGCAAGACCGACGTAAATGGCACTTACGTTGGTTTTGCATTAAGCGGAAAAAGCGAATTGCACATGCGTGATCTTCTTTTTCTAATTAAAAACTTTTTTTAATCACTTACATATCTTCACACATACTTTAAATTATGCGCGAATACCTCCTCTTTCAAAATTCGCAAAAAACTCAATTTCGAAAAAATGTCACGTTGGTCTTGCATTCAGCCGACGAAAGGTTTGTGGTTTTCATTTGTACTTGTGCTCTACAACCGGGCCAGTGCAATTTGAGAGAAATGTGTATCTTAAACTTTAAAAAAATCTCCTATCACACCTTAATTATAGTCCCATCAAGGGCGTACTGAGAATTGTTACCGGCCGGGGAAATTCACAGAGAAGTGGCTGATTAAATGCATATATACCGGTAAATCGTACCAGAGAAGATGTAAGGAACAGGAGACCTATCGGCCGTAAATACTTGAGACAAGCCTATTGATCCCCATTCAAAGCCTTTTATCCCAGTACTTAAAGAATTGCCTTTGAAGGGATGTGTGCGACCGCTCCAATTGATTGATTTACACTGTTTTAACTGAGAATATTCAACCATGACAAGCAGTGTTTTCATAAAGAATTTGTTGAAATCTGTTTCAAATAGCATGTAGAATTGCATATTTCTGAAACAGGAAGAAAAAATAAAGAATCTGATTGTTTGAGTTGAGAATTTGTAACATATTTTTTAGAAGATTTTTTGCAAATCAGTGAAATCATCAATGTTTGTTGTCAATAGTTATAATCTTTCTTTTTGCACTTCCTGTCACTTCCTGTAAATCTAATCTATTCTGATAGTTGAACATTCTAGCAATCATAATTCATAGATGACAGAAGTGGCAGAAACCGGCAAAATTTGATATTTACCATGAAAATCTAGTCACATTTTATTTGAAATTCCCGCCTGATATACGTAAGCCGAATACATCAGCCTAGATCATGGCATGTTAGTAAGTGACCGTTCCCTAAAAATCGGTCAACCGTTAATAGTTTATCTGCTCCCATCCAGATTTCTACCTATTGTGTTAAGTGGAATTAAGCCGTATTAGAAAACTTCACTGTGAATAGGCAGTAACACACATATCTTTTTTGAAGTGAGGACGATACACCACCTTTTCCTAACAAGTCTTTTTGTGAACCGAAAGTCAATGGTCAACTATCTTACTGGATACTGAGATCACCCGAAAAGCGGACGGTTTCTTTGGATGTTACAAATTTAAAAGAAACACACCCTACAAATCAGTATTTGCATTTCGATTCACACACCATCCAATTTCTCACAACCTCACTAAACTGCCGTTACTGATCCGGATCCGGAAGAAAGGACCAAAGAACTGATGACCACATCAAAGTTGTTTTGGGGAATTGCGGCTACCGCCAGAGGGCATTTGTTGGTAGAAAACGAGACATTCACCGACAACATCATCTGGGTAGTCCACCAGAACCCAAGGTCAAGAATGAAGTTTACACACCACACATTTAAGTTTAGTTTAACAACGACTCCATAGACATTCCTTGGCCACTATCACAGTCAACGACATGGAGCTGGCGTCTTATTCATACCTGCTGACCATATCTGGTTCATCTGCATGGTAATAGCTTGTAAAGATGACTTAGAGATAAGCGCAAAGCTTAAACATCTATGGGCAAGACCTGTACCGTGCAGTGCCAATGGAGGAACAATGGAAATCGGTCTCAGATATATATGTTCCAAAGCAAGCATCTCGCCATGATTCTGCACCGGTTTGGCCACAGTGTATGATTTTGTTTTGAGTTAAAAACAGCCCTGGCCAAGGCCCTGGTCAAAGAATCAACATAGGCCTCAACATAGACATCAAATTATGACAGAAGACAACATCATATTCCACTTTGAAAATGGATAACTTGAATAAATCTCTACTAATGTCCATGGCAGCAACAGTGTTGCAGGGGTCACGGTACAGGAAGTGCAAACAGAGTCGAAAGCCATAAGACAATAATTCCGGCGGGGGGTGGATAAGTTGAAGGGTCAGCTTAGCTTGAAAGTAAACACAGCAGAAATTCCCCCACCATTTCACTTCACGCGTATTGGCACAAAGTTTCCTGATGGCTCATCATTCACACCATTTTTTTGAGAATGACACAATCTATACTACCATATCCAATAATATTTCTATGGCTTTTTATCAGGTTTATTGGCAGCAAGGCAAGGTGCCCGTGCCTGGATAGGAGCCTTCATCTCTGCAACTGGGACTCCCCACCCAGAAAATCATAACTCGAGGGTCTATGGACTCATTGAAAGCCTGCAAAATATCGCGATGAAGGAGAGCAACACCTTGACACATGTCATTATTCCCAAAATGCAACTGCAACTTTTTTGTTTTGTTGGTTATCTACCTTTGTAAAGAGATATGGTCTTTCATTGGGTCCTTATGTAGGCGTTTCAGCAGGTTTCCAGCGCGATAGTTGTTTTCATATCACACACCACACCACACATTCTTACAAGAGACACACACCACACACAAAAGCAAAAGGTAACAAAGATAACAGCAAGACCTCACACGTTTTTAAAGATATGAGATCCAATGTCAAATGCTTCTGGTTGGCGGCTGGCAAACGAACATAGTCGTTCTTTTGCCTATTGATTTTATTCCAATATGGATAGCACATGACGGATGCGTCGAAAGACCGAAGAATCTTTCTTCACGTTTTCCGCATGTTCCGTGTGCCTTGATTACAACATGCTAAGTGCTACATTATTTTTAATTATTGCAACAGTGAATAAAGAGAAAATGCTTAAGGGAGGGGTATGGGGTCTGAAGCAGTGAACCTTGAAGTAATTTCTTAATTTTCTAAATATAAGTATATATGTTAGACATCATATTGTAGCCCACGTCACAAGTTTTAATTTAAATATGCATGTTAATTTGCTATGGTGCCATGGTAACCACGTTAAGGCCTCTGATTGGCTAAAACACTAGAATACGAACTAACTCAATAACTAAACAAGCTACTGGACGAAACTTGGGTGGCATGTGCCGGAAAGTAAATATGCAGTAACCATGAAGCCGGATTTTTCATTACGTTGCCATGGCAACCGCAAATCGACCAATCACATAATTTCATGGCCGTAATTTGAATTGGAACCAATTTTGAAAAGCGGGCTTCATGGTCACTCGGCCTATATGTGCTGAATATGGTGCCAAATTTCAGTGCAGAGCATGTAGCGTTCTTAGTTACGTTCGTTTTGTTTTTTTGTTGTTTGCGTATTTTAGCGAAAACGAGTTGATAGACTCGAAACATTAGACATAATTAGGGCGCTTTTGATGTGAAATATGGATTTTTCTTTAAATTTTCATTTTATACGAATTATCATATTTATTAAATGAAAGAAGAAGAATTATCGATATCGGTGCATCCATTGTCTGTATTATTTTAATAATTTTCTTAAATATCGCAGGGTTGAGGAAAAAGGGAAAACAATAAATTACATACAAAAATCACTTACCCGTACATTTAATTACTTTTAAATTATTGGACAAAATAATAGAGTATTTAATACTTCGACTTAGCCAAAATAAATGCGTTAAATGGGTATAAATAATATATTTAAATATATTAAATAGAACCCATTAAATTTTTCACATGATAAAGTGTAAGTATAGGAGACCTATGCGTTTGTGGCAATTCGAGTACACTGCTTCACTTTGATAGCCATATCTCGAGAACCGAATGTTCCGATTGCGATCGAATAAAAAAGCATTTGTGGATTACAATCTACACCACCATACGCCATTGGTTATCCTCATTTTCGTCAAATGGAAAACATTTTTTACCAAAGTCAGACCCCATCCCCCCTAATGCTTTTTAAAAGTATTTAATGGTACGATTTGTAAGTCTGAAATGTTGGTAATCTTGTTTTGGAATGATTTTAGGAACTCTTTGGCCAAGTAAATTTTTTTTCTCTGCAGTTCCTTTAAATTTACTGAGGCGGTTAAAAACTACCATGATACAATTAGGATATCAACTTGCATGTGGCCAGAGAGTCATGGGACGTTAGAGTTATGTCTTCACGTTTTCTTTTCGGCGATAACAACACAGTATCTTAGTTTCGCATTAGTCTTGTATCATTGCATACCTTGATTTTAAAAAAATGTTACAAGTATTATCTGGATCTGGATGTGGTTTAACTCAAGCAAAAATGGGGGGGTGTGGGTTTACCCATCACGCTAGATATTATGTATAGATGTGCAAATCTAAATTTACTGGCCAACAAAGTTCTAAATTACCCCAAAAACGAGACTATATGCATTAAGGCCCTATTTGCATATCTTAGTATTGCAGGAACATGTTAGTGACCAACATGAACATAAATTATGAGTACTTTTAAAAATTCCCTCGACAATCGAACATAGGTTCGTCATCTAGTGGGCAGATATGTAGAAATTGGCCTAAGGATATACCCAAACTATGGATTTTTAGCTAAATGAAGACCCTAATTTGATATTACGTTCATCATGGGGACCATCTGGTAATTTTCAAAAGGTTTCCATCTTGATCTTGACCCTCAAAAAATAGGTCCAGTCACTCATTTGTTCATTATCAAACAGTATGTTTTGAGATATATCGAAATTGTATTTTAGCTAATGGCGACCCTAATTTGCATATTACATCATCATGGGGACATACTGGTAATTTCAAAATGGTCCATCTGATCTTTGACCCTCGAACATAGGTCCCCAAGTCACCTCATTTTTCATAATCAACAGATTGGCTGAGAATATCGAAATTGTATTTTCGTAATGGCTATACTAATTTCCATAATTTGCATAAAAATGATACGTGGCGACACTTTGTGACTGTTTTAAACATACTATCGTTTTCTACGCATTTTTTTCTGATATAGTGACATGATTAGAAGTTTTATTTCAGGGGGTGCACGAACACCCCTCTACCCACTCGACTATTATGTACATGCAAAAAAAATACAATTTAGTTGAAAATTTCAGGGCGCCCCCTGAACAACTTGTGAATGAGTGGGCGAGCATAAAGCGGGTGCCCCTAAACCGCGTCTCAACTGCAGAACAAAAAACTCCCATAAGACAACCACGCTTATCGACTTGGGGAAACGCAAATATTGAAGAGAAGGATCGAGAATTTCCCGTCAAGTCAAGGAGGGCTCTCAGGAAACAAGAAACATTCACCACCATTCAACCGTGCCAAGGACAGAATTGCCTTCTTTATATAACGTTCTCGTCGAAGAATATCTCTCCATTCATTTCATCATTGGAGTTTCCTGACAGGATTCGAACTAATGATGATAGAAAAATGACTATTTAAACCAATTTTTTGAAAGAGACAATTGGTTTCTCAACAATGTTTTGCTACTTTAAAAATTTAAAATCAGTATGCGTTATTGATGAAAGTATGAAAACACATCATAATGTCCAAATGGATGACATCACGTTATTTATTCGCATTATTGATAAAACATAAAAAACAATCACAGCTACTCTATTACCCAGCTTTTTGATGTATTGGTCGCAGTTAATTCAAAATGGATTTCGTCTTGGCATTCAGTATTGGTCTTATAGCAAGCGGTTGGCTGTTCTTCTATTTCCATCTTATCGAAGTAATAAAGTACTCTGCCCTGCATACCATGCGGATTACTTATCAAAGGGCCATTATGGCTGGAGTCAATGAATCATATGCATCACTGTGGACATTTAAATCATTTAAAGGGCCATTTTGATCACGTTTGTGACCAAAAACGGTGATTTTTTTATTTCAGCCCAAGGCGTTTTGTCAACGTAACCAACAACAGATGTTTGACCCGTGCAAATTGTCTCTTTTATTTTTAGAGCAAGTTTAAGCAATGGCTACACAATTTTGACAACTGATATAAGTAGGGACATGCAAGACCAATTACCTCGCAAAATCAGAAAAAAATCATTGCGGAATCTTGCCATAAGGCCTGCAAAGGTTCATAATTTGTATGTATAGCCGCCTCTATATGCCTAGTTTCCCATAGGCACCTATCCCCATACTTCCTGCACTCCACCTTATTTATACCAGTCTCATCTCCGTGTATTTCCTGTGAAAAGACGTGTTAATACAGATTTTTATGAAAAATCGTATTGTCCGCAATGGAAATTCATCAAATTTACAGAGGAACTGTAGTTCATGAACATAAATACTCCAACTTAGTCGATCAAAAGTGTGTCGCCGTTGATATTTTTTGTTTTCTTCTTATTGCATAATAATGGAATCTCAAACAGCTGTCCAATCATTTATTATTTTACATTACAGCCTGTCTCAAAAAAGTGGTACAATCGAAAAAACAAAAATTGGTTAAATATGAAATTTCAAAATAAAGTCATTCTAATGGCATACTATTAAGAACAACGACCGGCTTTGCAATGGTGTTTATTTCATCTTGTTGGCCGTTTGTCAATCCAGAGATATACTCAAATGTGCGATATAACCAAATCGATCGTGTGCCACTTTTTATGCATGGGCAGAGTTTGCTTCGCCAATGCCATGCTGCTTTAAAGCTCAAAACAAAAGATTGAAACTTGACAAGAGAAACAAAAACAGATGAAAGTAAACAAAAGAAGAAGTCTAGTTGTATCGACACAAGTTTTAAATAGTCAACATCATCAGTTCAATTGATAAATATCTTCTTTGCATAAATAATAAATAATACCAAATAGTATTGCACGTCAAATGACATGGAACTTGGAATTATACAATAATGGGGACTGTGTTAAAATGCATGCCAGAAGGCATGCCAAGAATAAACACTCCAAATCCAAAGAAAGGTTTAAAATATTGCAAAATTTTTGTGCATTTAATAATTGTTGAAGTAAAAATTTGAATTTGGAAGCAAAGTATCAAAGCGTTGGTATGAATTGAGTTTCATAATACTTCAAGACCATAAAAACTCTATCCTCCAGGTTGCTGTACGCCGACTGTACGCTCATGGTTCTCATCTAACAAACAACAGTATGTCGAATGTTATTCACTTTATCTTAAAGCCAGAGCTTACTGATCATAACTTCCACCATTACGTAACTTTTAGAGTTTCTTTATGAAGTTAATCACTTTTTCAAGATTTTCATGTCTTTTCAAGTGTGAATAACTTATATTTAACAAATTCGTTCACCATTTTCACTCAACCAGAAAGTGGCACAAACTAGATTTTTGTGTTCCGCAGTAAACTGAAGTTATCTCTCGATTGAAACAAGCAAATGGGATGAAACAACAAATCCTGGAAAGCCTGGTCTTTTCTCTTTAATGTGATGTACAGCACGACTTACTTATGCTAAGATATAATATTGAAAAAAAAATCGGTTTTTGATTGTACCATTTTTTTAGACAGGCTGTATTATTTAATAACCTTCAGTCCAAAACTAACCAAAAATAATGTTTCCACTTTTGGTAGATTGGTTATTTTGTCATGGCTGCCCCCAAAAGTTTGGTCACGTGTGTGACCTTCTGATGGTCACAAACGTGACCGAACTTTATTTTCCCCCAATGACAAAATAACCAATCAAGTGAAAGTTGATATATCATTTTTGGTTAGGCTTAGACTCCAGGTTATTAATAATGTAGAAAGTAACAACAGATTGGTTATGTTGACAAAACAGCATTGGGCTGAAAGTAAAAAATTGCCGGTTTTTGGTCACAAACGTGACCGAAGAATGGCCCTAAAAAAATGAACAGACGTGGAACACACAGTAGTAGGAGCAGGCTTTTTTTTTTTATAATTTCAGAAGATTTTTTTTTGGAAAATTATCTACTTCCCAGGGGTGCGCCACCTTTGTCCTTGTCCGAGCATCTTTTTCCCAATTGCCTATTACCTGGACGATTAGATATATTTTCCCTAATCCAAGCAAATAACTTTTGCCACTGAAGCCACCATTTGGAGTTATAAGGTACTCAATTCTGGAGGAGAGTGACCTATGCAAATGCTAATCGCAGTTTAATATGAAGTCGTTGCTTTTAACCCATGGTTTGCGCCAATATAAATTGGGTTCATTGGTTGTTTATTTCTTTTTTAATTTTGTCAATGTGCAATTCTGGTCACTTTGTTACTAATTATGGACAGAAAACTTGCAAATTCCGTAATAATTTTCAATAAACTCTCACTGCTTGATTGATATTAACTGCAGGCACGCCGGGTTAGAGTCATTTCGATAGTCCAGAATGGATTTTTATTATTTAAAAAAAGTACCGAGTGCTTATTTACATATGAAAAGGGCCTATAAAACTCTTGAAATGACCTCTGTTTATTACTTTTACTGCCAGCTCTTTATGAATTAAGTGTTAATATTAGAAATATTTATACATAATTTTGTTTAATTGTTGTTTATAACTCCTTCGTGTTTTGCAGTATTTTTTTCTTGTTCGTTCGTAGGGCACTGGCATAAAAAAAGCCAACGTTGCTTTGTAATGTTTAACCCTCGTCCACCTGAGACATTTTTGTAACAAAACTCCCTAAGGGTTTGGGGTTTCTTTCCATTGGTATCAAAAAATGTGCCAACATCCCATTTGACGTCACTGTGACGTCATAAGTTGAGGAAACGTCTGAAAATACGGGATATAGGTTAGGACATTGTTATTTCGCAATTTTACTAAAAAAGCAATTTTGCCCTATTCCACACGTGGTGTACAATGAAAATTATACACTTTTTGGAGACATTGCGAACTTTGGGCATATAGGCAGTTGGTACTTATTTTTGTATCAATGAAAGAGGAGATCATAGCTATCCATTGGTAGCAATATCAAGTGTCTGTAATTGCCTGTTTTTATACTATAAAGTGCTGCAACCACAGCAGTTTAGGAGGTGGTACCGGTAGTAGACACCCCCGTTTGGCGGCAATTTGGAGGTCCATTGGATGATTAACAGTGTAATGTTACTGTCACCTTGACCAAGCCCCAAAACCACCTCCAAACTACGGATTCAAACTGCCCCCCCCCCTGAATAACTAGACAATCCACTGTGAACTTGATTACAATTTTAAAACAAAGTAATTTATTTTAATTGTGGTGTTTAAATCAATCTCATTCAAACATCGATTAGGTATCAATAATCAAAGATTATCTATAGTAAAGTTGTTTTAATTAATTAACTACTAAACTTACTACCTGGTTGTGCCGCGACGCGGGCTGCAGCAAGATTACAATTAGGATGCCGAACTTGCAAAGATTCCTGGCGAATATTCCAGCGCAAAACTCCAATTTTC
>JAMKCH010021058.1:0-50321 GCA_023653785.1 Ophioderma brevispina
ATGTGCTAGATATTAAATGGACTATTACTGCTTTTATTAAATGGACCATTCAGTACTGCTTTTATTAAATGTAATTTTTTTCTGACCAAAATCAATGGATCCCAACATTTGCATTGAATCCTACTCCCAAACATACTTAGTTGGGTCATTTAGAGCAATTCCGTGACCGTGGAAAGCAGAGTATCATTTCTCAGTGGATTTGTCCTTTATGAAGGTTAATGAACAAATTTAGCGGGAGTGCCCCTCGTGAAAGTGTGGGCGGAATCCGGGAGGGGGGAAAATTCATAATACAGGGGTCAAAAATTCAAAATGCTTTGATTGCTGTTAAAAGGTAACCAAAGTGTTTGTCTGGTTACAAGGATTAAAAAAAAATATAGTTTGTACTACTTTCAACTTATGGTTATAGAGATATAAGACAAAAATCGTAAAATGTCAAAGGTCATCACGAAAGGTTAAATCTTAAATATTGCTCCGGTTTCTTTAAAAATGGGTTCAAATTGTTCATCTTCCCTCAGAGACTGCAACAAAAACACTTTGCACCCGATATTTTAAAAATTCGGAGATCAATAGAGGTCAATGGGGTTGACCTTGTTCGGCATTTATCTCGATAAACAAATACAAATGAGAGTGTCAACTACTTTTGCTGCAATCCCTGTGGAAAGGTTAACAATTCTTTTTTAAAGAAATCGGTGCAATATTAAAGATTTGACCTTTGGTGATGACCTTTGACATTTGACGAATTTTGTCTTATACCTCGGTAACCGTACCTTGTAGGTAGTACAAACTATACCTTTTTTTAATCCTTGTAACAAGAAGAACACTTTGGTTACCTTTTTACAGCAATCCAATCATTTTTAATTTTTGACCCCTGTATTATGAAATTTTTCCCCCTCCTGGATTCCGCCCACACTTTCTCGAGGGGCACCCCCGCTAAATTTGATCATTAACCTTCAAAGAAGACAAATCCACTGAGAAATGATGCTCTGCTCTCCACGGTCACGGTATTGCCCCAAATGACCCAACAACACTGAGATACCACCAATATTATTAATCAGTTATGTTTTGAAAATGTTAAATTAAAAGTTGTCATGTTTTGTGAAACAATAAGCAAATTAGTGGAATGGAATGCAACCAAATGGAAATGCAAACAATGGAAATAATGCTCAAAAGGAACCTCCGATCCCCTAAAAAATATGAATTCCGGCATATGTACATATTTAAATTTTGGCTATATAATTACAGTCTAGCCTTCTATTTGAATTTAACTCATTCCAATTCAATGACAATAATATACATAATTTTATATCATTATTAGAGTAAGCATTTTCCTATGGAGTGGTGTGCGAATGGATATAAACCATATCTTAACTTTAACGTGGGCAAGACTTTTTAGGTTCCCTGGCCATTATAGTTTGGTTTGTAATCAAAATGATTACCAGAGATGATTTTTGAGTAATTCACATCGTCTGATTCCCCTGCCTTTCCACGTGATTTCAAGACTGTTAAACATTAAACTTGTACTATTTGTTTAATGCATTTCTCTGGTTGAAAATTTACCAGAACACCATTTTAATGAAAAGAGGGCGTTCATTATTTGTGTTAAGATTTACCAGTCATATTTCTTTAGATTTTTTTAAATTTTAACTACTCTCCATTTTCATTATTTTCTTTAACAATTCGTGGGATTAAGATTTACCAACCCCCTATTTCAATGACCAGTGTCCCCCTTCACCCAAGAACGAATCTGTATCCCCAATAACCAATGTTGATGCAGAACCCCCATATCGAAAAACAGGGTACTAGCAGCTACCTAGCTTGCTAGCCATATCCGCTAGCCCTAACTTGGCTTAGTTTTGAGCGGAGTTAGCGGCTAGCTAGCGGTAGACTATATGCAAATTAGTTGGTAGCGGCTACGTAGCGGCTAGTTTTGCTGCTAGCCAGCCGCTAGCAAATTTTCCGCTAGTTTAGCGCTAGCTGCTATAGTTATGTTTTTGAGGCGGAAGTAAAGCGCAAGCTAAGCGGTTAGAACCTAGATGACATGCAAATGAGTTGGTAGCGTCTAGGTAGCGCTATCTTTTTTCCTGCTAGCCACCGCTAAGAGCAATTTTTCCTGCTTACTAGCGGCTACTGTTATGGTTAATGAGGTGGATTTTACGGCGCTAGCCGGTTGACTAATGAACAGCAAAAGTAGTTTTGGTACAGCTATCTAGCGGCTAGTTTTCCCTATCTGCGTAGCCGCCGCAAACAATTTATAGCGGCTAGCCCTTGGTCATGAGGCGGATGTAATCCGCTTATATAGCTAATCATGAAAAATAAGTAGGAACCTGATCACCACCATACGTTCCACGTGCTTTATAAACGCGGACCGCCGTCATTTCCTAAACTACAAATTTTAAAGACGGGCCCCACATTCCCTTCAACTTCCCCTTTCCCACCCCATCAATCATGTTAGACAATTGGCAATTAAGACTGCATGGCCTGATGACGATACCTTATGAACATTGGTTGGGATCGGGAGAGATGGAGAACTGGTAATTTTTCCAAAAAAACTTCAATGTTCGAACAATTACGTTCAAGATGCCTGAGTGATTTTTTTTTTATCCTAATAATCATTCCGTATTACAACATGAAAAATTTAACGGTGGACAATTACTACTTAACCTATCAAATTATGCAAGGTAAAAGTTGCCTGCCTAATTTTGCAAGTGTAACTTTAAAAGAACTTACATTGTGTTTAAGATAGAAAAGAGTTCAAAAAAAAAAAATAAAAAATCCTGCTCAGAGCAGGCTAATTTGAATTAAAGGTGGGTGACCCGATTGACAACCTTTGCCCCCCTCCCACCTTTACTCCATCAAATGGGAGATTTGGGTATCAAAGAAAGCGCATCTATTTTCTCTTACCCCAGGTGAAATTTGAGGCCAAGGCAATATTTCCTTTTGATTTTATGAACAAAAACCTCTTCAGTGGTGGGTGGTCACCAAATTTACACACCAAGTCCTATGGGCCATTAAGTACACATTTTGCTTCTACGAATCTAAACGAACGGCTGGGGTGATTTTAACTGTGTAGCCTCAGTTTGCGCACCCACTGCAGCCTGCTCCCAGTTGAATTCAGGAGCCTTGACGGAATAAATGCACGTGTACTGTACTTTATTCCGTCATGCTCTGAATTCAACTGGGTGGCAGATGTGTAAGGGTGCGCAAATTGTGGCTACCCGCTTTAACTCAAAATTTGTATCGAAGATGTTTATGATGATATGCTTCCATGTGAAGGATAAAACATGGGAACATTTGGATCATGATCAGGTCACCGACCACCTTTAAGGTTTACGTACATGCCATCCATCCGCTCATTGAAAATGTCAAAACCCTATGATACGCCATAGTGTGGCTTATTAACCAAGCTAGGCGGGTAATGCCGCCTGGGGTGGTTTTCCGAGGGGCAAGTTCGAGGAAGGTGCGCAACATATGTCCCCGATCACAGGCAAAATATCCTGGGCAAATGGCAAAAAGTCTGAAAACGTGCCAATTTTGGGAACATGAACATTCTACTTCCTATTTTCTCCTGATTTTTTTTCAAGTTTGTATAGCCCTATAAGAAATTTGATCAAGCTACAGTTGCGCCTATAGGCCTTGTGGGCCCGTGCCTCATGTTGCATATTTTTGCTGTCTCTCCGTATGTTGAATATGAATACTGTTGGCTTAAGTTTGTGTCAATTGGCTGCCTTGCAGATCTAAGATGTTCTTGCCCGATTCCGGGAGGTACTATTTAAAGTTTTAAACTATTTGTGATCAGAACTGCCTGTCATTTCATGGTACATGCAGTCTACCAATGATCTTAATTTTCCTCTCACCTATGCATTAAAGTCTAGCTGTTACACACAGTCATAGCTATGAGCCTAATTTAAAAAAAAACATACTTATGGTGATACACAGTACATTATAATAGCAATAAAAACAGCCCTTGGTGTCTTTAAGACTTCATGGCAACCCACCCATTGAATAAACAACGTTTGTCAAATTCCTGCAGTCCTATTGTTTATAATTTAAAACTACAGTATCCTTATTCTGCATGCATGCTGCATTATACTAGGAACAAACCTTGCAAAAAGACTCAGTCATATATAGCAATCCTCTGTAATCTATTTTCATGAATGAACAACACAACACTTCTGTCGATTTTCCTCATGTAACAGATATAAATTTGATTCAGCAGAGTGTCAATCAAACCCCAACTGTCAAGCCATGCAGCCACCATTTTGGAACCAATGTTGAATTTTTGACTGTACACCGGATTTGCTGCCTAGGTTCCCTCTATGTTGTATAGTAGTTGCTTCTAGTTTCCTGTTTAGGTGAAATTGGTAGACTAAGTTTGCCGCTAAGCGTCCTTCCTGCTGCTTTTTTTTTAGACTAAGTTTGCTGCTACAGTCCGGCGGTTCACTGTATAATTTTTAAAAGACTAAGTTTGCTGCTTACGTTCCTGTTGGGTGTATTTGTAGACTAATTTGTCTGCCTACCTTGCCGTTATAAACGTAGCAAGAAGTAGCAGCTCGCTTCTACCATGCTGCAAAACTAGCAAGAACCTAACAGATTACTGCTAGTTCCTGTTAGGTCCAAAAGTCAATAGCAGCTACTATCGTGCTATATAAATCAGATAGGAGCTGCTACCTTTAATTTTTTGCTATGGGCTTTTCATCAGACATAAATCGCTATGGTAACCAGTGCAGATGAGACAGGCATTAGGGGAGACATAAGACAGTCAAACTGACCATAACAAAACTCCAGTCACAACAAAACAGTAAACTTGTTTTACCAAGGTTCAAATTGTAATCAATTAGGAGTAACAAATGGCTTCGGCTTGGTCCCAATGACAAATTCCTGATTTGGCCTCGTCCGTCCTTTTCAATCTCAGGACTTTTGAACCCTGGTGCACTTCCTATGGGTAGGTAGTGCATGAATTGCAATTTAATTGATAATTAAACAATAAAAAAAATAAAAAAAATAATCAGTTTTAAACTATGGATTATTTTTTTAAAGTTTTGAATTAAGTTAAAATAAATCAGTGTAGATTACATTTAACGGTCACTTTTACACATGTTAAATTTCCTCAACATGTTATATTTCAAAAATTACAAAATAATCCTAAAAAATTTTGGAATGTTTTCTTGTTTTTAATTATATTACGCACTATTGGCAATGGGCTTTAATCAAAAATAAAAAAAAAACATCCAAAATCTAATCTTTGCATTTATGTAAAAAAACATTGCTATCTTAACGACCGCGCAAGTGACACGATGATATGACCGAAATCCGCATAACTAGGACAAAATCAGGTCTTTTATCAATTACTAACTGTGCGTACGGAAACTTACTTGCCACACGTGGCCTAATTGAATCGAGATTTTCCATATCTTTGAACCTCTTTTGTTTGTCATGATGTTGCATTTGGAACAATACTTTTGTGATTCTAACTACGAATCCTTCAAATATATATATATATATGGTTGCGCCTTGTAATATACAACCTGGCACAAAAGTATCTCGGCATGTTTTTTTTCGATCAGTTTTGTGTCAAAGTCAGACCTTTTGGAATGTTTTCGAAAATACATTTTAAATTGCTATGTCTTGCCTCGTTTCATTTAATACCTGGCGTAAAAATAAACGCAAACCCCAAAACAAAAGTTGCCAGTTGTTTTGCGGATTTTGGTTCAATGGGCAATGTACTGGGGATACGAACACGTGTACACAATCAATATTGCAAGAGTGTCTTTCTCTCTCGCTCATTTCAGAGGTCGGAAACTTTGGTGTAAAAATCAATACAACGTATTCTGCGTTGTCCCACACAGTCCCATTGAAAATCCAAAAATTGGGGGGGGCCTTTTGGTTTGGGGTTTGCGTCTTCGGGCTGCTCTAATCCTCAGAGCCATTTTGTTTTGCACACGCTTTTTACAAGCGAAGTGTAATGAAGAGAGACCTATGCAACAGAATGTATATTTTAAAAGTTTCAAAATGTTCTGAACTTTCTGACAAAAACTGATCGAAAAACAGCAAATCATTTTTTTGTGCCAGTGTATATAAATATAAATTAATATATATATATATAATATAATATAGACACAAGTGTTTGCCATATTAAAATAGAGGGTGGCTTAGAAGGTCAATGTGTTGTCAGATCATTTCGAACACAGGCTAATTTGATGACTTTAATCACCCCGATCCCACTTTCGAGGATAAAAATGAAAAAAGTGCAAAAACCAGGGTGGCCCCATCGAAAAATCCAAAATGGCCGCCAAATTGTCAAAAATTATATTTTGACCATAA
This sequence comes from Ophioderma brevispina, assembly GCA_023653785.1. Taxonomy (NCBI): domain Eukaryota; kingdom Metazoa; phylum Echinodermata; class Ophiuroidea; order Amphilepidida; family Ophiodermatidae; genus Ophioderma; species Ophioderma brevispina. The sequence goes on from JAMKCH010021058.1 coordinate 6,322, forward strand.
CTCAGTGTTTATTTTTGTCAATTTTTGCTTAATTTTGGGTTGGCAAATGGCCATGTTTTGGGGTATTAGTAATCATGCTATCCCATGGTCAAAATAAAATTCCAGTTTTATCCCAGTTGAAAGTTGGTTCCATTTTCCGTGACGGAACTAACTGGTTTTCAACTGTTTTAACTGTTTGTAACTGGTCTTACTGAGTTCAACTGGTCTAAGAACCTACTTGAAAATTGTTCCATTTCCTTCCGTCACGTAATCAACTGATTCAACTTGATTCAACGGCGATCAACTGGATTTCACTGTTTTCCAGTTGAACCAGGTTTCCCTGGGATCAACTGGAATTTTGGGACCCGGAATGCAACTTTCATTCAATCTCACGATAAGCCTTTGTTTTCTTGAAAGTGCCGTTTTTTCTTAAAATTGATCCTGAGGGCGCTTTTTCCATAAATTGCGCACTCCGATTGAGAATGTTGTGATTTTAACATTCAAAAGTTGGAGTTTTTATTATGAACACTTGCTGAAAAATTTGACTTGCCTGGTGGTTTAAGTTTTACAACTATAGGCTTTTTAATGTCATAAAAATGCCCTCCATTGTAACCCACACGTAGAACAGTTCGTTGACCCCTGTGTATTCCAATGAGAGTGGTTTCGTCAAATCTTAAATTGATGCCACGGGAAAATGGTAAGTGTCACACATCTAATCTTCAAAATGATGAATCATTAATTCTAACCATGGCACTGTTAAAATTGAAAACTTTTGATATGATATGTACTACTTTTTTTGGAAGCGCGCCGCGCATCCAAATTTAAGCTAAAACCTGCCATATCGAGAAAACGAAAAGTTGTGGTGAGGTAGAGTTGCGTATAAGATTCCTTACATGCCAAACATGGTATTGGCCACAACAATGATGGTTTTAAACAAAACTTATCAAGTTATGGTCAAAATATGATTTTTGGCCCATTTGGCGGCCATTTTGGCTTTTTCGTTGGGGCACCTGGTTTAGCACTTTTAATTTTTTCGCTGAAAATGGGATAAGCATCATTAAAGTCTCATTCTAGCCTGTGTTCGAAGTGATCTGGAACTATGACCCCAAATATTACCCTCTATAGCCCACCCTAATAGAAAGTCGCTTAATTGTGCCGCAGCTTAAAATTTAGTTAGTTCCTATAAAAGTGAGGACCTTATATATTAATAGCTAATTTTGAATATTCATTGTTGTTAACTTCTGTTAACCTTTAAAGTTGAAATTCTGACACTATAGAAAGAATAAACCGAAATATTAGTAAATTAAAAGCGCTAACTGGGGCCATTATATAGATCTCCCCTCCCAATGATGAGGTAAGTTCACAATGTAGAGTGTGCTCATGTTTCGTCGAAAACAGAGCTTCCATATGTTTGAACTTGGCTAGTACCATGTTCACTACAGATCGGTTTCGTATTGCAGACATTAAGGTTCTTGTTCCGATTTATGTGTATTGTGTTCTCCTGACTTGAATATCATGAGATCCTGGCACTTGCCACTGCACCCCATCAACTACCTGGGAACACCTGCGTGTTTGAGGTAGACGCAATAAGGCATGTTGCAGCCCTATTTCAATACTGTCTACTATTATGGTTAACCACTAAAACGGCTTTTTTTTGTTTATATCTTGGGATGATGGCTTTTAGGCTCAATTTCAGAGCGACAATGAGAAAAATACGGCCTTCATCCTGATATCAAAATAGATACTACTTCCGGTAAATCAGGGGGGTCCCAAGCGATCGGAACACGGACCTTTAAAAACGGCTTGCCACACTCATCAGGTACATTTGTACTCACTGGTAAAAGCGCCAGGTGAGAAAAATTCAGTAGTACAATCACATGAGTGTGGTAGCCGTTTTTCGCACGTCAGCGCCAGCGTCGCTGAACGTGCTTTGCTATGGTTTACTATGATCAACTGCTCACCTCGGAAACTACGCCAACGAGGCGAATCCCGAGGGTTGACGAAAGTTTTAGTTTTAATTTACTCCATATTGTCGATATCCCTATAACATCTCATGAACTCTTATCTATTTTATTCCACAGCAACCATAGCAAATATGCATCTATCTGCTTTTTTCTGGTCAGCAAGTCTTTCCATGTCCGGTTCCATGTACCACCGTATTGCACTAGTCCATCCAGAAGGACCCCTCGTTCCTCCCTGTGTCCCTCCCCCTGTGACCTAGCACACCGAGCGGAAGGTCGCGCTAAGCGCTACGCGCTCGTTGGCAAGGTCAGTGGGAGAATGAGGGTCCATCTAGATGGACTCTTCCTTCCATCGTTAATATTGTTTGATTCGCACTGGCAATACGTTTACTGTCTTGGAGAAGAAAATGTTTTCGTTTTGACATAAAGAGGTACAAATCTTGATTCGGGTGAATATTCGTTCGACTCAGAATCAGTCTCGGTAATTTATAGAATTCCTATTTTCGATGGCCAAATGCTTCAAATATAGGGGCGGGGGGTGATCGGCTGCGTTAAAAAAAAAATTCCGCAGCCTTGATACAAACTGTTTCCCAGAACTCGCGCGGCGCGCTCGGGTCTGGTTCTGAACGACTCTAGGCTAGTTTTACCCCCGAAGTAATATCTTTGAATTTTCCCTATAGGATTGCGTGGACAAACCAACTACAGGGGTGCTTTTCCTATATTAATTTATGACTGTTTGATTGATTAACGAAAAACAGTATGTATTATAAATCCGTTAGTGATAAGTTTTTCAAAGATACCTAAGCGAGTGTGCATTGACGTTATTGTTCTTCAAGTTTTCCAAAGATTCAAGACGTGTGTTTACAAATCAGAACTTCTTCATTAATTTTGGCGTGCGAAAAACCCTGTATAGATCCGAATATGTTTCTTTTTCACCTCCGGAGTACGCGTCGCATTGAGCAACATTAATAATTATATAGGGCTAATCGTACTTAGGCTAGGGGCATGGGGGCGGCCAGATAGCGTCGTTTTTGACGTTCCCATAGTTGAGCATGTAATCACGAAAACTTGACAAATATTCTAAAGTCGAAAAAATATGTTTAATATTAATTATTTTTCCCTCGACTCAAAGATCCGTTGAGATTGAAGATCACGCCAGTGTAAGTATTTTTTTTTGTATGAATACGTTAAAAACGGGATCCTTTTGGAACGAGATTCTTGACCTCATGTTTCAAAGATCGCAGTGTCATCGCTATTTATAGCTGCTGACCATGTACCAGGTAGCCTGTACGCTATGCACGGGCCTATGCTCCACCGTGGAATGATTCGCTGACTTGCATATGTGGCAATCTTCTCATGTTCGGTTTTTAAAAAATTGATGAGAAGTTTTTGCAGCACAATTATAGCTTATTAGCCACCGGCCGACTAAAGCAAGCAGATTAGATCGGCCCGCGGCTCTGACGGAGTTCCACTCGCCACTCACTGATTTATTTATAAACGCGCACATGACTTCAACTTCGGTCCACTGTTCAGGCCTCGTCCATGACTCGTTCGGGGGCAGTTTTGCGCTATGAATGAAGCTTGGCCGCCACGTAGGGGGTGTGTTATTTTGCAAAATTCAACTTTTTAATATGAATCCCGCGTTTCAAAAATGGTAATCACCATTAGAATCAAGACTATGAAGATTTATATCAAAAAAGATGTCCTAAAAACCCCCCCTGTACACATGCCCTTGAAAGTTTTGAAACAAAGGTTTCCGAATTTTTGGGCAACCGTTGTGTACATACTTTTTGTAGCATAGCGACCCATCACGATAATTAGAAATGAGTGTGAACACCTTATTAAAATGGTTTTAAACTACAATGTGAGTTTGGGTTGTTGCCTTATTGATTTGTTAGTGTGAAATTAATTCCAAGCGATGATCGGGGGGGTCATTCACATATGAAATGGATATTTAGGCTCACGCTTTCCAAAACCAGGGCATTCGATGACAGAGGACTTGAAAAATAGGGGTCTTTGGGTCAGAGTCACCAAATTGCCTCAAAATAGGGGCTTTCACGGGTGTAACATTTGCAAAATGTTCGGAAACACAGGTCCCTTTGTTTGGTGGATTATTTCAAAATTTCTAAAAAATTAAATGTCTTTGGGGTAATATTTTCCCGCAAATAGGGTCTTTTGGTAAACATTAATACACTTTTCCACAAAATGGGGTCATTGGGTGAAATTAAAAAAAAAAAAAATGGGGGTCTTGTGGTTACAACGAATGCGAAAAAGGGGGTCTTACAGGCCTACATACCGTTGCTTCCAAGATGGGAGTGCCCAGGTAAGTTTTGAGGCGTTTTTGGACATTTATAGGTCATTTGGTGGAAAACTTGTTCATTGTAATCCACAATATTGCAATAGTTTACAATGCTTTGCAGCTGAACGTAGCATTGAGGATTTGTTAAAGCGTCACTGCAACTTTTCACAAAATATGAAATTTCTTCAATTTTGCTATGATAGTCTAGGCCATTGAAGAAAGAGGACCCATTTTTTACACTAAAAATAACATACTCACAACCAGATAGGGAGGGGCAATACTAATAGGTTAAAGACATCCAGTAATTTGTAGGCTAACTTTTAATTCTTCCCATATTAGCAACAAATGTGTATATGCCTGAATATCATAGACTCGTACTCATTGATATTAAACCACAGGTCACAGACCGGTCAAACAGCGGCATGCTGTGGGAACATGCATACGACATGCTTTTTCTTGTTTTAAACGCCATTCCGTCGTCTGCTGAATTAATGAATTAATGTCGCCGGCGAAATCAATTATAAGATCGTTTTCCTGTTTACCCATAGGACGCTGATTTGGTCTTTTCAGTGAGCGAAAAATGTATATAAAAACTTCACAATCATGCAAAATATCGATTTGGAAAAACCTTATCTTGAGGAGGAGGCCGCAATATTTTTCAAATGTGCCATGTCTCTTTCCAGGAGGGATCAAAGCAGCTGACCTGTGCATCTTCAGCTCAAGTTAAGCTAGTCTGCTGAGTCTCTTAACGCCGTCAGTCTTTCAAGAGATTCACAAATTAGTCAAGACAAAGATGCCAGATATAATCAGTTCATGGAATCAAAGCAAGAAGAACTCAAGAAGCAAGGACTGAAACAAAGAAGATGGCCCAATCTGCATTAATAGAAGGAGAATAAGATTTAACTGAGCTTAAAGATTGGGAGAACCATTTGTTTTTTTTAAACGTTAGCAGAAAAGGTTGATAAGTATCTTGAATGAAAGACCAAGACTCGCATTTCACAATTTCCTTCAGGTCCTATATGATAACCACCTGTGTTTAGCAAGTGCAAGTCTGCCGAATTCAGCAACATTGTTACCCTGAAATCTTACCATGGGGCATGTACAGACAGGGGTTTAGCCTGCTTTATTTATTTTTAATTATGATATCTTGTTAGATGGTGGCTACCTATTTTAAGCATCGATTTCACAACAGTTGGAATTATCACACCCCCCCCTACTTGGCCTAGGCCTACATTAACGCCGGAAGAAGATTTTGTTTATTACCACCTATTTTACAGAATCAGTGAAGTGGCTAGCTCACATTGTCCAACACGCGTATATCAGAAAGTCTTTGTTCTGTAATCAAAAAGTTCGGAAATTTGTTATTGATTCCTGACAATTATCTTTCGCATGTTACCCCTTGTTACAAGATGTTTGTAGAGAAGCAGCAAAACTCGCGAGGAAAATGTGACACGGTGTTGAAATCCCACTGCTGATGCCTGTCATAGTGGTCATGTCATGTTCTGAAGTTTCCAAATATACAAGACGCGCTGGCAGTGCTTGCTGCTGTTCTTCAAGTTTTCTTCAGTTTCAAAGACTAGACGTGTGCTTACAAATCATCTTACAGCAATCGGAATTAGTATCAATCTTTAGAAGATGTATGTGAAGGGTTGCATTTAATATATTTACAAATTCTTGAACTTAGTGATTAGATTTAGACGAAAAACGCTGTATAAAGATTTTCACCGCTCGTTCCGTGTTCTGTATGTGTATAATGGCCCGGTTGTTATGCTATATAACAACAACGACGGAAACTCTCCGGAGGAAAGCGATTTCTACTATAATTTGTAACTATTCCTTATGGTCCAATAAATTAATGTGCCAGAGTATACTAAATGTTGCGCTAGAAGTGACGAAATATACTAAATCTCAATTTTTTCTCATTTGTGTAATTCGTTTACTAAGGGATTCTTAAACGCGATATGGCGGTCGAAGGTCACTTCTAAAGTTTCTAGAATTTAATAATCCTCTATTCGTACTAATGTTTGTAGAAATAGATGCGAATTTTGCGATCGCGGTTCTGTACAACGCTATGAGTTTTCGGAGGGGTATTTGGTGCCCAGGGGTGGCGGCATGATCATCCATGATAATACTCAATTTTTTTTTTTTTTTTTTTTTGGGTAAAAGCGAACATAAACATTAAAAGAGCAAAATCCCAACTTCGTATATCCAGTGGCGTACCCAGAGGTGGGATGGGTGGCAGGGGCAGTTTCCTCCTCCTCCCTTTTGGAGACTCTTGCCCCCCCCCTTCCCCCGAAACATTAGTGATTTTTCGCAAACCGTGCCACTTGAACAGACACAACATAAGGCCTATACGATATTAACAAATTTTTATATGCTCCCCCCTGAATATATTATAATATGCCTCCAACCCTTTTGCCCCCTGAAAAAAGTGGGCCGCCACTGTAGCCTATAATAAATGTAGAAATATTCCATGTTTAAAGGCAAGAAATAAAAATATGCAAGTCAACTGCGTCATCCCCCTGGCACGATGCCAGTCTGGAACATACCTCAGATGACCGTTGTCCATGACCTTCTACATCATCCACATATGAAGGAACCCTATTGGCACCTTACCCCAAGTCTGGTGTTAAATCGACTTAAACTTTCAAAGGAGACGCAAAAAACGAAAACCTAACCAAACCTAATCAACTGTAACACACATACATACACATACATAAACATACGGACATTCGCACCCTCGCCATAATCCCCCTCTTCTTTCAAGCCGGGATAAAAAAAAAAAGGTTTGACTGAGTCTTCCCGCTCGCATAGGTGTAAAACGAATTTTAATTTTATACCATATTTCTTTAAGGTTTTAAGAGATTGTTTACTTTACAAAAATGTCAAGAAAAAAGAAATTTTTACCGCAAAGTTACCATATGGAACTCTTGTCCCAATATTGATATCTAATAACATAATTTTACATAAGTCCTCACTTAAAAACCACACTCGGAATTTCCAAATTCAAAGTATACCGAGAATCCTACATTCTTCAGACTAGAATCTATCCATTTTCTGACTACCAACCCATGATTAATTATAATCAATAATTAAGATGTAAAAGCACCTACACACACCAAAACTGAAATTCAGCACTGTCTCTTCAATATATGTAAAAATTATATCAAAAGACATGATTCAGTCATGATTGAACTTGCAATTAACACCCCAAGTTATTTGCAATATATGGAGAACAGCCTCAATACCTGTGAGCTGGATAACGAGATAATCCTTTATCCAAATAAAAAAGGGGGAGACACTAGTGATCCCTCATGATTTGGGCCGCATCACCTGAAGAATTCTAGTGGTAATACCTCGGAATGGGTATTCTCGCTCAAAGATCCATCACTGCCTGACAGAAAACACGGTATCAGGACAACTCGCCCCCTTGCCATCCTCACCCCCTGCAATCTCGCCCCCCAAAACGTATATGCCCTGCCAAGTCGCCCCCCAAAACGTATATGCCTTGCCACCTCGCCCCAACAAAACTAATAGCCTTGCCAATTCGCCCCCCAAAACGTATTTGGCCCTGCCAACTCGCCCCCCTTAGATAGTGTATAGGTATAGTATTTTGAAAAAATAAAAGGAGTTTTAGCGATAGCATTACCCAAGCAACGTTAGTTTATTTTCTAAAATTTAGGCGATCACAAATCGGCCGTTTGAGAGTCGCTCAAATCCAACAATTTTCCCGTTTGATAGTCTCTCCTATCGATGAAAATGTTGGCTTGAGATTGGGTCAACCAATGGCTGAATGGATGTTACCCCGATTAATTATCCACATCCGCGAGTTTCATCGCGTTACACTGCACTCGCAAGCTTAGTATTGTCCAGCCTTGTCGATACCAATTACGGTTTGTATGCGAGCTCGTTGAATCCCCAGTCGTTTTAACAGGAGATTAAGGCAGAAGGAAAACATACATATTTAGCCTTTCTTGATTTCAAGAAAGATTTGACAGTGTTTGGCGCGACAAAATTAATGATACAGTGGGGGAGATTGGTATCAGGGGCAATTGTATAACGTCATTACAAGATTTACACAAATGTTCAAAGTAGGTCGCTTTGGCGATATTGAAACAGATATGTTTAATAATGAAGAAGGTCTGAAACAAGATGTGCCTTTCTGCTATTTTATTTGCATTTACATAAACGAATTAGCTCGTTCGATAAAGAGTAGCAAAGTAGGGGCTAAAATATGCAATTCTCGTAGAGGTTGTCTATTCGGGCCGACAAGTGGTTTTAATCGGGGACAATGAAACTGACTTGAACAAGTTATTTTTTTTTTTTTTTTTTTTTTTTTTTTGTTTTTTTTTTTGAGGAAACGTAACCAGTGCTTTCTCGATAAATACAAATTAATTTAACTACAGTAAATCTAATGTTGTTGTGGTTGGTAAAACAAACTTAATGATAATAAATGCGGGAAACTTGGTGATCACTTTACTAGTGAGGCAAATGATTACAAGTATCTGGGAGTCAATTTCGGCAGAAATTTATCAGACCACGTCCACATTGAAGATGTTATTCGTAAGGGAAACAGATTAATTGCGTACATTAAAAAGTATCCTAAACACCCATGGATAATTTTAACCGTGTCTACTATGGAAACCTTCTATGGAAAACTGTTGCGTGCCAACTAGTAATTACGCATGCTCAGTGTGGGTATGTAGTGACTAGGACATGAAAAAGAGGAAGGTCTTCAAATTCAAATGGCAATAACCTATTCTGAGCGCCAATTTAGAAACACTGCCAAGAAGCCCTTATGGGGAATAGTTTGGGACTATAGTTCACAGACGCAGTCTAATCACAGGATCAATATTTTTACCGCATTCTCCACAAATAGAGGAAACTAGGTTCCCAAAATTATTATTCAATGCTTGTTTAAACATTTTCAAGTAATGAAAAAAAACGCAATGGAAATGGTTGACCACATGTCCGAAACGCTCTGTTTCAGTGGATTGGATCATATTTTTTCAACCAACCAACCACACAACAGCAACTGGGTTAGGTTTTCATGAATTTCCACAATGACCTAAACAACCAATATGGTTTGAGAGAGCACTGAAAAAGAGGAAACCTTGCGACCTACGTGCAATAATTTAAATGTACTCCATTGTATGTGTGGAAAAAGTATTTGTAGAGCCTTCAGATTTCTACGGCAGTTCTCTCAAATTTAATGCTCGAACAAACACATTACCACTCAACACAAACATTAAATCGTGTCTCCCAATAATACGGGCAATGTAAACTAAGTAAAGATGACGTAGAAGGACCCAAAATCACTTCATGTTCAAATGCAGCGCACTTACTTGATATACAGAGAGATGAATGGATAATATTAAAATGAACTCGCAACTCACAATTTCACTATGTTTTGGTATTGTGAGAACAGTAGTGATGAAGTTAAAAATATTTTCTCAGCTTAAAACTGTTGTGTTGACAATGAATTTAGGTCGTAATTTGATACAAACCTCTAAGAACTACATCAACGTGCATGGAAGACAAGATCAGAGTTGCTCAGTTACATATATTCCTATCAAATGTGTTCTCTTTGCAGCCCCGCGAATCTAATTTTTGTTATTTAAAATTGTATCTTTTCACAACTACAAACACACATTCAGCTCTGTAGAAATACATTACTATTTGATTTCACTTGTGTTTAGTATTGGTACGCTATTTTCTTCAGTGTCCATAACAAACACCATTTTGGTTAAGCTTGTTCAGCTTGGAAATGTGTAGATTAAAGTGATTTGTGTAGGTTTGTGGTTTTTAAATTTAATTTATTTGTACATGTATACGGTTGCTTTGCCTGTAATTTGGGCGTTGGAGCACCATCAGGATGATGAGTGCCACTGTTATAAAAGTGAGATCCTATAAACTATAACTATAACTATAAAGCACTATAGGGGAAACTAAGTAACCGGAAACTCACGGTACCTATTTTTTTGGCGATCGATGGACTGTAGACTTAGTAAATGAGCAGTATAGAGTACACAATAAAATACGACATCAATACCACTCCCACTTCCATGCCCAATAGAAGAAGTTAATGTTGTTGTGTTTTATTTAACACACGCGCACGTTGTCATGATTTTGTTTTGACCACCTATGGTTGGGTGACACCGCTGGTGCAATGGTGTTTAAAGTGTAAACCCAAAACGACAGTAAAACCGGATCATATTCTGTTCTGTTATGTTTATTGTATTCTGTTTTTGCAATTCGATACGAAATTCATGCCTGTATCAGTTCATCGTCAGGATGATGACGGTCTCGTTCCTTACCAAAATATTGTTGGAATGCTAAATGATTATCTAAAGGACAAATGGTTTCTTTTATAGATTTTCGGGTTAAATATTTAATTTAGCTTAATTGTTAATCATAATTATTACAAAAACGAATGGTAAATAGACTATCAATATTACCGAAAATGCATATACACGCCTAAAAATTGTTCAAATTGACGAAGCTATCTATGTATGTTCCATGAATGGGGTTTACTCTATTTATACATTATATAAATTACCTTTAAAGCCACTAATCAGCGATATCTTCCCCCCCCCACAATGTAAACAAATTGCGCGTATCATTTCATCAAGTCCATTTATTGTTGCACTATTGTATTGGAAAAATTGTTGTAGTAAATACCACTGTAAGTGGTTAAGCGTAACACGCCGATTTGTCAAGACATTATGATTTTTAGGTTTGTTATTAATAAAGTCGGCTTCCCCAATTTAACCCCGCTCTCCCCTCCTACTCCTACCCGCACTTGTTACGTTAATACCCCTTTGCCCCATGTCCATACGCACCGCCCACCCAACCTCCTATTTTCTGGATCGACTTTTTCTTTAGAAACAGTCGCAAATATTGATCTTACAAGACGTTAAAAGTAAATTAAGGGTCTGCCATTTCGCCCAAAGTTAACAGTCAAGGTATTGATTATGGCCTCAGCACTAGCAATTTAGAGACAAAACTCGGCATTTTTGAATTTGGGAAAAAAAATGACTGATAGTGGCTTTAATAATTATGATCATGATTCGTAATCAATGTTAGGCCAAGGTTCTATGCAACGAGATGTCTATGAAAGCTCTGTTTTGCAAAAATATACCCATGAAAGAATTATAAGATGAAAATGATCTTTCAAATCAAAATCACCGTGACCCATTCGTTTCATTTTAAAATGACTTTCTGTAGCCAAAAACAGGACCGTAGCCAGGAATTTAGTTGGGGTGCGGTGCGGATTTGCCCAGAAGCGGACCTTTTGCGGCATACACACCCCCCTGGCTACGGCCCTGAGCCAAATACCAAAGGTAGGAAATCGATTGCTTGTCTAATCTGTATGTGAATTTACAGAAATATGGTGTGTGGTTTCAATAAAAATTCTCGTTACCTTTTTGCCCGATTGCCACGTCACGGGTCCCAGTTGACCCTGTCACCCCATCATGGGCCTACAGTACGCAATCGGCATTGCCTTTGAACAAATTGCCTAAATCTTAAGTGTGGCGAAGAACTTAATAGTAAAAAAATAATTATTAAAAAACATATTGTTGAATAAGCACAAACATTAAAGGTTCATTCGATCAAGGTTTGTTGTTGTGTTGCCAATGTAAAATTACAAGTGCACTGTGATTGGTGCTATTAAGTAAGGTAATGATGATTACCGATGTTATTATATACTTACTTCTGACATTACGATCCATCGAATGTATTCAGCGATAAGTGACATGGATAACAGAAAATGCGAAAAAATGGATACTAGTGCTAGGAATACAGAAAAAGAGGCACGGGAGCTAAGAGAGACTAGGATAGCTACACATTAACGAACTGAGTTTGAAGTTGGAACGTTGTTCGGGAAGGTATCAACATTAAAAAAAAATGTATTGGGTGTCTCATAAAACCCACCTTTGTCGGGGAATTCAGTGGCGATAACGATCGCGTAAGATCGGGATAAATTTTTCACCCCTCTTTAGGAATATTCGACCAGTTTCAGCTTGAATGTGGGCAAACTTAATCTGGTCGACTTCCTCGGATATAAACGGGGTCTGGAACTTTCTGTGCCCCATTCAAAAAAAAAAAAGAAAAGAAAAATCGAATTCGCTTTTGGTATGGTCTAAGTGTAAATTGAAGCATAGGGCACACTAAAAAAAGAAATGCGCCTATCGAACTCATCTATACAGGCATGAGAATCTTCAGTTTAAAAAACTGAATTCAGTTTTTTTGGCCCGAATTTACGAGTTTTCATTATTTGCCCGATTTAGGGTTTTTGCTGGAGTTCACGCGTTTTGTCAGTTTTTTTCCGCTTCCGTTTTTTATTCGAAAGTTCATTCTCATGCCTGTCTATTACCTTTTAGTCCAATAATCTATTTATCCAGAAATGGTCTGTTAATAATGATCTCAGCTAAGGGTGATTTGGACCCCCCTTATTGCACCGAAAAACATAAGCAGAGAGATGTCTATACAACATTTCAGCAATGCAATGCTTTTCGGATCTAGTAAAGACAAGAAAAGGTATGAGTAAAATTGTGTATCTTGAAAAATTAATTTGCTGTTGTACTGAGTCATTTCTTATAGTGTTTGAAGGTATGAATGACTACAACAGAAATGTATTTCAGATGTGCATTACGCGACCATTTTGCCATGCGTGAACAATGCGCACGGCTTCCCACACACATGCTGTTGGAGTGTAACCTATCAAATTGCATGCGAATAAAGTGAGGGCCAATAAAATTTACGATGTTCAAAAATAGCTCCGATAAAAGCTTACTTTTTAATTAAATATGATTAATCTCCGTGTTATTATTGTACAACTTTCTCAGAAAGGTGGAAGTTGTTTTCAAACTCAGAGATAAACACTTGCAAAGATCGATAATCGGGTAGTATTTTCTTGCGATTTTTTGCCAAAAAGTAGTGGTTGAGTCAATTCTACTACCCATATTTTGTTAAAATTATATCGACACACAAAAAACAAACGCAACGGCTAAAATCGCAAAATATGCGCGCAAAAGCACAAAATACATGGTGTTGCGTTTAAAATGCCACTCTTTGGTGCCAAAATTGTGAATTTCCTTATAAATATTCCGATATTCAACCTATATTTTATACTGAAGCAAAGCATGTAATGATTCGCCATTATTTTCATTGGAAGGTATTTTTGTTGACAAATGCACAAACGTGTGTTAAATTTACATATTATTGCGAATGTTACACTAGAGAAGGCCTATTACGCACCAATGCAAAAAAATGCGTTTGGTGCCGTAATTTTAAAATATTGAAAATTGTGTACGTATCATGTGTATACCAATATAGTGAGTGTCCAACTATATATAAATTCATTGAATCTTAAATTTCTAAAGGTGCATGTCGTGATCTAGCACATTATGATCACTAGATATCATCAAGAAAAGGTTGGTCCGTTACGGACTGAAAATACAAAAATAATAAACTGTCAGAGTGATTACAACCTGAGGAGGGATCAAGCAATGTCGGGATTTAAATTGATCTGTAAATTTTTAGACAACACTGGTTCCAAGGTCTGTTTTTTTTTTTTTGAAGAACCTACCTGCTCACCTTCAACCACACGCGCACGCAATTCACTGGAGTAACAGGGGGGGGGGGGGAACTTTGAAGAAAAGCTGGAAAATCATGCTAAACCAGCCTCTTTTTGCCTGCTCACATAACAGGGTGTCTCAGAAAGAATACACCCTAACTATTGGTGAACATAACTTCAAAGGAGTAGCACATTTGCTAAATTTTAAAAAGAATCTTAAACCACAACATTTTTCAATATTTTAATGAAACAACATTTAAAAATTAAAAAAAAAAATAAGCGATTATGTAACACATGTCAATGGCCACTTCCTTCCAAGTTTTGTAATAAAGTGATTCAGACAGAACAGGCGAGAAATAATCAATACTTCTTCATTTTCCTTTTCATTTTATTTTCTTTAAAACAAAGTAGCTAAGAAATGATATTTTGCACAGGTTCAACATAATATTTAACTTACATTACAAATAGAAATTACATCTCTTTTCACATTAAAAAGTGAAGAAAATGAAGGAAAGTGTCCCAGTGACAGCTTCAGCTTTTGAAAAGTAATGTTAATACCATGGCTGTCGCCAATCCAGGCAAAGTCCTTTTTTCATTAATTTTACATTGTCATTCCATCCGGCAGCTTTCTAGAAAAGTTATGCTTGAAATTAATATTGAAAACGAGGGAAAGTTTGATTTCAACTAGGTGTGCATTATAAAAGTCTGTAAGAACGGTTGCAATCACCAAATGTTCACCTTTTCTGTTTGCTACAAATTGATTCAGATGTGAGATTTTCAGTTTTATAAAATGCTTTCAAGATCTTGCGCACACATCCAGCATGCCAACAAATACAAAGTAAAAATTAAAACCAGTTCTGAAAAATCCACAAAATGTCTTTGTATGGGCGACAAATGTTGACCAACCATCTTGTCTCGTGTAAGTACTTCATATAACACGAGCATAGATTAAAACCCGGGGAATTTTGAATTGCACTCAAATCATGCCATTATTATTAAATGTTGAATCCACCATCTATTGGAAAGGTCTAATTTGAATAAAAACTATTGTGAATATCCTAGTTTATCCACCTGTTGAAGTTTTGGTGTTGAAACTTCTCATCCAAATCTTGCAGTGGGCCACCAGACTAACATTATTCTCATTTCTACAGATGTTATGGTGTTGTTTCTCTAATAAAGCTGATCATTCTTGTTATTACCATGTTTTGTTTTTCTGTGGATTTTTGTTAAATTGGCGGACTACATTAAAGGCGCACATCCATATAGGATCTTGATTATTATTTGCAAAAATTCACTTATACTGGTACTATATTTGCCATTTGTATTTCCACCTGTTTGATGAATGAACAAAATAAATTTATAAACAGTGTAAAATCATGTTTAATAATATTTTGTTGCTGTTATACTGAACATGTTTACTGCAAATAGTATTCATGTGCCTTTGTTCAGTGAATATGTTATGCTGAAAATATCCTGTAATAAAGTCTATCTTTCACGTTCAAAATAAAGAAAAGTTTGTAAAAATTACGGCATTTACCGCAAGTCTTGTATAAGTTACAAGTGAATTTCTACAGGTTACGTTAACCGTTAACAGTACAATTGCGATTTTAACAGTAGACTTTGAGATTTTTGCCAAGTCCATGAAAGATTCAAAGTCACCACCCGATACCGCCCCAAGGGTGTATTCCATGGAATCTTTCGGGAGACTATGCAAGAAGTGTACGGGTTGCTACCTGCTGGCGGGCGTTGAGCTCATAATGAGCCAGCTATTTTATTATAATTATTTTTCTAGATTAGATCTCTTACTTTGCGTCGTTTGCGGATATTTACATTCGCTTCATATTTGTAATCAAAATTGAAGCTAATTTTAGAACATCCGATTCGGAGCCCGAAAAAAAAAACCGATAAGTTGATTCAAAAAGGCGACACACACGCGGTAAAAATTAAAATTAAAAAAACATCGTTATGTAGGTTGTGATTTTAAAATAATGAAAATATTTTTTTTAGAATAGATTTTCACTTTTGAAACAACGGGTCCAACTAGAATTACAAAAAAATGTGTATTTTACGAACATTTCCTTAATTTGCATAAGGAAAACAATTGTAAGGACCCATCCGGTAATTTGCTGCCGAAATGTGTGTGGATAGTATTAATGAGTGAAATTTAAATATTTACTGATTACATTTACTTCTGTAAGTATGCGGGTTTTTAGGTTGAGGTTTTTACATTTCAATTGCCTTTTGATCGCCGTGACGTTATTATTACTATATAGGCCAGTCAAAATAGAATGAATGCTGCCTTTAACCCACACTAATTGCAACAGAATCAATTCCACAGAATTGTATTGAGAATACCTTTAAAAAAAACATATCCAAAGTCTACTAAAATCAAAGGAGGGGAACATATATTTTTTACGGGGGTAAAGCGTTTTAAGGGGTCAAAATATGAAAAGTATCAAACGCGTCGAAAAAGTATGCCAACGTGTTCGTTACATTTCCAGGATTAAAAAAAGGTATAGTTTGACATATCTGCAGGTTGTAGTTCAATAGTTATGAGTCAAAATAGGTTCAAAGGTCACAATGGGGGTAAATTTACAGATATATCCGTTCGTTATAAAAAAAAAATGGTGTAAATTGTTCGTCTAATGGTACATACCCGAAATAGTACTGGTGCACATCTATACTATCGTTGCATATATGACGCAAAATGTGACGGGGGCTACGGGTCTATGGGAGGTCACCTAGTCATAAGTCTTTATTCAGTTTTGAAAGTTCAAACAAAGAATCTATTTACCTTTACTTATCTAGTGGGACAAATTGAACAGTATACAACCAGTCCGATTAAAATCGGACCAATCTATGAATTTACCCCAGGATGACTTGAACTGTTATGAGGCATTATACTTAAACCATAACGCGTAGATAGGGCCAAAACTATACCTTTTTTTAAACCTTAGGAGTAGCCAATAATTGGTTACATCATTTGAATCAATTCGAACAATTCAAATTTTTTACCCCTGTAACAAACGTTGCCCCCTTTATTTAGAATGGTCCACTAGGTTGATTTTGGAGACTTTTAATATATTATTTTTGGACTATTAGAGTATTGAACACCAAAATTGTTTCTGTTGCCATTTGTGTGGGGTCAAACAACAATATTGGAGAATAGGAGTGCTGTAATAAATTTAGGTTACAGTTGTCACCACAAGTTGTAATATTTATCACCTTACAATCTGGGATCTATATAATTGTAATTCTGAGGTATTGAGGCCGGCTTTTGGTTAATTTTTAACGGAAATGTCGCCAATTGGGTTTGGGAAGTTAACGAATAAATTTGTGTCACTGATGAGGTTTTGGAAGAACCAGAAATGGCAAATACAATATTGATTGCATTTACTTGCCCAAATTTCTTGCAGAACAACTTCTACTGGGTCAATGACTGCATTTACATAATTATTACTTAATTGGTAATGATAACACATTAATTTATTGGTGATAAAATATGTTTCAAGACGATATAAAACTAATGACTAAGTCATAGACAAACTCCACATTACATAAAATGATAAATGTGTTGGGCTGCAACTTGCTTGTAATGAAAATTACTGTTCGTTCTCCTTTATGAAAGTAACACCTGTTTTCAACTTGTCAGCAAAAATTCATAACAATATCAGTATATTTATTCTGTCATTAAGTTTGGGTTAGATAACTCTGTGTGCCGTCACAAAATGATTATGAATTAGCTCTAATCCAATGCTATCTTGACAATACGAAGAGTTTGTTCTACAATAAGAGAGTTTGTTGTTCTCTGATCATACATTCCTAATTCGATCTTTTAAGTGTGTTAAAATGCATGTTTTTACTGTGTTGCGATGAAATGTTAATATCTGTTGCAATACCTGTCTTAAAAAAAAGGAAAAATGGGGTTGAATTTAGAGATTCACATTGGTGGTTCTGAGCGCAAAACGTGCAGTGCCGTATTTGTAGTTAATAGCGCCTCAATTTGGTTAAATGGGTCCTGCGGGTTACTCGATTTCTTGATATTTGTATGTTTATATGGTTGTTTTTAAGGTTGTTTTATATAGCTTTTTAATCTGTATCTTTGCTGTAATTTAGCCTTAGGGCTACAAATGCATTGTTTAATAAACCATAAATGAAATGAATGATGAATGAATGAAATGAATGAATGAATGAATGAATGAATGAAGTGTGTAAAAATCAGACCCAGGGTTGTTGATTTTTTTGATAAGACACCATCTTACAAATAGTGGAATTATAGCAAAGATATCAATTATGCACATAAAAAGTAAAAATATTTGCAACCATTAATTTACTAGAGGCATTGGAAAAATCTCTTGTTATATTTCTTCGAAATGGCCGAGAAAAACGTCCACTAGATTCATCCCCGTAAAAGTAAATCTCAAATAATGACGACAAAATCGTTGTTAATTTAATAAAACAACAAAACATTAAAGACACTATCAGTGATTTGAAAATATTTGAAATTTGCAGGGATAGCTTCAAAGTGAAGGATAAGTATGTGGAATCCTCATAAGTTACCTTTTCAGCTGTAGAATTGACAGAAAAGGAAGAAAAGGGCAGTGTTCCAAGATACGATTCTCCATTCAATTACGTGTTGTAGTAGTGTCCGTTCGGACAGTAATGACTAAAATCTCCGATTCTGTCCTTATTAGGTTGCTTCTGGGCTTATCATTTGCAGGGTATGTTAGGATACATGTACTTTTCGATTTGCTGATTTAGCAAATCACTGATAGTGTCTTTTAACTTCTTCGTATTGGCAGGGAAGGTGGGAATTGGTAATTGATGCTGTCCGTATTTTATTGTGAACTGCTCATGTATACTATAGTCTACAGTACATCGATCGCCCAAAAAATTAGTACCGTGATTTTCACGGTTACTTAGTTCCCTATAGTGCTTATAGGCTTGTCTGATTCCGCATGGAATGTTGAGAAGTATCCAAGAGAAGAAGAATCTCCTTGAAAACGAATGGGATTCAACGAGCTCGCATACAAACACGATAATTGGTATCGACTAGGCTGGAGACAATACAAGGGCTTGCGAGTGCAGTGTAACGCGATGAAACTCGCGGATGTGGCTAATTAATCGATGAAATCCCGGGTAAAATCCATTCAGTCATTTGTTTGACCCACTCTCAGCCACCTTTTTCCTCGATAGGAGAGACCTCTCAACGGGCAATTGTTGGATTTTGAGTCGACTCTCAAACGGCCGATTTGTTGGATCTGCTAATTTTAGGAAATAACTAACTTTGCTTGGGTAATTGCTATCGCTAAAACTCCTTTTATTTTTTCAAAATACTATACTAATATATCTAGTGGGTCGAGTGGCAGGGCAAATACGTTTTTTGGGGGGCGACTTGGCAAGGCATATACGTTTTTTGGGGGGCGACTTGGCAAGGCATATACGTTTTTTGGGGGGCGACTTGGCAAGGCATATACGTTTTGGGGGGCGAGATTGCAGGGGGTGAGATTGCAAGGGGGCGAGTTGTCCAGCATTCAAAACAACTACTAGTACATCGACTAATCCATTCAGAATGGTTTCATGGAGAAAATATCAGGATGTGTGGAACACACAGAAGCACTAACTGAAATTCTCCAAGATGCCAAAAGAATGGTAACCAATTGTGACAACATGGCTGGACCTGCAATAAATGCACACGGTACTGTACCACACAACCTTGAACAGTTTGCTTCAGAGTGTTTATCATGTTCCAGACCACATTAGGAAGATCATATTTAAACACTATGATAGCTTTCAATGTTCAAACAACTGAAGACAATTGACGGAATACAGTGTATGATAGGAGTCTTCCAAGGATGCCAACTCTCCTGCATCCTGTTTCTGGCCGTCTTCAATCTGTGTCTTGATCTCCTAGACCAGTCCAAACACCTCGGGTACTACATGAGTGGATCTGAATCATATCATGTGCCAAGCATACGCAGATGACCCGACCCTCGGAGCTGGAGTCCAGGAAGGATGCCAAGAACTGTAAATACGTGAACAACTCCTCAATGGACACGGACCATTTAAACCAGGCGAAACCAGCCAAATGCAAGTCTCTGCGCAGAGGTTTGTCCCCAGCGCAGAACAAGCGAAGGACACAAAACGCAATATGTGGCATACGATCCTGGGGGCCTAGAAATAGACCGACAGCAAATTGCTTATATCCACAGTCAAACCATGCGGTTCCTCTGGAAGCTGATCTATAACGACCATTGGCGTTTTTTTTTTTTAAAAAAAAAAAACCACTTTTCTTTAGGGGGGCAGAGGGGGGGGGCACACATTTCGGGGGGGGGGGACATAGATGCGCCAAATTTTCCGGCTCGCTAGCTCGCCGGGTAGACCCAAATTTTTTCACAGTCGGTCGAAATTCTGAAGGGGGGGGGGGGGTTGCAACTTAGTGTACCATCCCCTGTGCGTGCGTAAATAGTACATTTTTATCATCTCAATGACGTCTGGTACCTTAGCCACCACAAATCCGCCAGTTAGGCATGTTACAATTTGTTAGTATATAATATTGAAGATGCCTATGTTGTTTATATGTAAATGAAACGTGCAGAAAATCACTAATTTTTTTGGGGGGGGGCAAGCTTCCCCACAAGAGGCAGAAAAACGGAAAAGAAGTTTAGACCCAGCAAATTTTATACAGACCTCTATACTTCAAAGTGACTGATCATCAGAATGATTTGTTGGACGCTGTGTTTTCTCCCCGATTCTCTGCCTGTTCTAGAAATGACACCTTATGTAATGTGAAGGGGGGTAACACAAGAGTAATGTTGAGTGTTGTATTCAATGTCTAATGGTACATCCCAGGTACTGCATGGACTACCCATGTGAAGTTCTACAGATGTTTTGGAATCGATTAGAGCCCCTTTTTAAATCCTTTATTACTCCTTCACAAAAGGTGAACTGTCTATCACAGAATAGAGGAATCCAAGGGGTTGAAACGCATTCAAAACCATTCGTCCGTGCTGGGCGCTGAAATTTTGATTTGCACGGAATAATTATCAGTTTGGGTCCTTGTATACACACATAATGTCAATTCGAATACAAACACCGCCAAAATATCATTTGTTGGATGTTGGGTGCTATTGGGTGTTAAATTTTGTCCTACCCATGGCCAAACAACCAAGGAAGACACATCAGTCGTACTTGATTTAAATAAAACCGCCTCAATGACTACATCTTTCACCTAAGCGCGCATGGCATTGTGAGAAAAAAGAGTATCTGAGCACATGATCAGGTACACTATTATTTCACCTGGCCACCTCTAACCTACATTAATTTTGTATCACTACACTCACTACGATTAGTGTATATGCAAAGCGGCACCCACAGTAATGTGGGGAAGAAGCGGAGACGCCATTGCTTTCTATGTTGGTACTCTATGTTTTCTTTTGGTCGGCAAATACATGCGCGACGGTGAATTTCTAAAGATTACGTAACGTTTTGCCGCTCTATCTATATCGACCTCTTTGGGAGTGATTACACACATGCTTTCCCAACAACAAGACACTCTATCTAACGGCCGCACCCGAGATGACGTTCACCATGTTAGCGCAAATGTCCCTGTTTGTCATTAGGTTGGGGATGTCAGATGGACCTGCTGGAGTGTCGCGAGCAATCACATCAATGGTAGTTAAAGGGGCACGACCCCTGTTTTGGCAATGGTAACTTCCAAATGTGACGTCTGAGACTACTTGGTCAATCGCACTATGACAGTGACCGGCAAATCGTGCCCGGCGTTGGGCAACAGAAGATGAAATGGAGGGATATCTCCATATATCTGTCTTTGTTCTTGTGCTCACGCCAGATATATATTTTGTACTCGCATGAAGCTTGTGTAGTGCATCCAGTCTATCCTGTAGCTCTGTTCTTTCTTCTTCATGGTCCAGTCTCAGATCCATATAACAGGATAACTCTAACACAGGCTCTAAAAGAATTTCAGCTTGTTGAATTGGAGATACCCAGATTGCCATAAGTGGTGTCTTTATTGCAGGCTTCCCAAGCTTGTCCTTTGCGGTGACCCAGAAGTCTTTCTTGCTGTCGGCAACATATGACCCTAGATACTTGAAGTCCTTGACCTCTTTGAGTATGGCTACATCTGCTGTGCAGATAGGTTGATGATCGTCTGCCTCTCTTCCTTCTTGACAGTCATATATTCAGTCCTTCTTGGGCATTTAGATGTAGGCCGACCTTTGTCTGCAGCATTCTCAATTGATGTTAGTATGACTCTTTTGCCCCAATCCACAGATCAGCTGTTAGAGCTAGATCCATCTGCGTAATCAAGGTCTGTTAGATGCTGACCCATTTGACCGTGTCTAGAACGCTTGGGTTTTGATGGTAAGAGTCCCTTTGTCGTTCATGATGTCAAGATCTGTCTGAGGAGTAATCACCACACCGACTACAAAGAGATTAGGGAGCAAGAGTATCTCCTTGGAGGATCCATTAGTTGTTAGGAACATCCTTTGTTGGGCCCCATCCATGGTTGGCACAAGCTATATGGGTTATCATACATGATGGCATTGCCCTTGACATTCTCATCTGGGACGAAGAAAAACCGTAAGTTTTGCGAGAAATGCAAGCATTACATCCCTGTTAACCCGGTCAAAAGTCTTGGAAAAATCTACGAACACATTGAGCTTTTCTCTTGGAAATTCTCAAACCTCTTCATTATGCTTCTGAGGGAAGTATCTGAGGGACTGTTGTTACCGTGGACCTCTGGGAGTTTGCAGGTCAACAACGTTCATGCATGGGTGTCACAGCCCGGGGTTCGACACTGTCGGTAGGACAGAGACCACCAAGGACACACACACACCCTGGGTGTGGTCCAACGTGTTTTCCAGGCAGTGGCGGGTGGGGTCAACTGTAGAGATCTTAGAGGCACAGTGGTCTGTCCCGGTATTCCTCTGTAGTCTTGGGGTTGTTGGGGTCGAATTTCTTTGGAGAGAAATGATGAATTATGGTTGAAAAGGCAGCTGGTTTGTTCCCATGTGTGTTTTATCAAATCTAACCAGTTTATCAGGAATAGTGGATCTCAGACACTGCAGAATGTTTGTCGGGAACCAGGTGTCCTTGGTGTTATCTTCGTTTCCTCAGGGCAGATCTGAAGCTCCTCCATAGTGAAAAGGTCCAGTCTGGATGGAAGGGTGTCTTGCTATCTTGTTGATTGAAGAAAAAGTTCATCAAGGTTATGTTATTCTGAACTGGCTTGCCAAGGAGAGAACTAAAGTGCTGAAGCCAATGTGTCGAGCGCTCTTCAGTTGTTTAGCCTTTGATTCTTATAGGATGGTGTAGCCTTCTTATCGGTCAGCCCCTCAAGGCCTCCCAGGATGCAGCATTCGATGTTTTTCAAGATGTAGGGCGTCAAGAGTGCTTCGAGCTTGGACTTAAACAACATGCGCCTCAAGCACCCATGTTAACGTCTCAAGTGCACCTTAGCGCATCTAATGTTCTGCTTGGAGCTCTGGTGGATTTATTACGGGTGCTTCTTGGCTGGCAGACTTCAGTTTTTTCTCTGGCGTTTGCGGACTTTGTCATTTGAGGCAAGGCAGTAGTCTCTTCTTTCTTCTGGTAGCATCTCAATGCCATTCTATTGTTGGCTGAGTGAGGACATTATATAACTACTGCGCTGGAGGTTCTTGTCCTGCAAGTTCATCAATAAGAGTGTTGAACCTGTTATGTACCGCTACAGTATACTGCTCACAAGCTTTGTAGCCCCACTACCTTCCTCCAGTCTATTGTTTTCATGGGATCATCTGGGAGGTGGTTTACTTCTTGACGATAACTTAATCTGGCTCCTGCAAGAGACAATTCTCTGATCAGACTTAAACAGCTTCAAAAGTGTTGTGGGCTCTTGAGTTCTTAGGCTGTTATCCACTTCTGTTCTTGCCAGAATAATAGTCCGTTGGACAATTCCGCCATTGGGCGTCGGCGGTGTCCACTTCTAACCTGAAAGATTTTTGATTTTGTGTTATAGTGGCAACAAGGTTAAATTGTTCCATGAAGTCCTTCATGTACATTCCAGACTTCTGTTAGACTCGTTGTTGTCAAGTGACAGCGCGTGCGTCAGGCCCAAGCTTCGCGTTGTAATCTCCAGGGATGACAAAGATAATGGGCTGGAACTGTACTTGTGGCAGTGGAAGTATTCATTGGTAAAAGTGAGAGACCGTTTCTTCTGGATAGTCGCCGTTGTGAGGGCTTAGCCGCAAATGACTGTTGTTTCAGGTTGCCCTTCAGTGTAGAGCGCAAGAGCGCTCATTAAAGTTTGACAGGTTGGGCACATGAACTTGCGAGCATTTGGGTGATAAATAAACCCCACACCTCCTGTACTGCATTTCTCGTTCTTCCATCGAGGCTGTAATAAGTGCCTATCCATGGATATTCTCCTGTCGTAAGGTTCACTGTGCACAGCGGTGTTCTTGTTATGCAGATGACAGTTATATCATACAGTTTGTGCTGTCTGTACGATTCTTCTTCTATGCTGTTGTTGAAAGTGTCTGGACATTAAATGTGCTAATGATGAAACATTTTGCGTCTAACAAAGTTTTCCATGCATCTTTTGTCAATATCAGGTTGGGCCGGCGCAGTAGGACTTTTAGACGCAACCCTCATGCATATTGGTATAGACCCAATGTGATGACTCAGAAGGCACAGACTTTAAATAAGGGGATTTAACCCTGGCGCTACGTTGTGAACTATTCATCTTGTCAATTGCTAAATGTAGCTTGATTTCGCCCAGGTCTCCAGCACCCTTTTCTGTTGGGGAAGGTCCCTTAGCCTTTGTCTTTCACGGTGACACTCTGCAAGGCAGCAGTTGCCCTTGACCAAAAAAAAGAAAGTATCCCCTTTTATTTAAAAAAAAACTGGCGACTGCAATATCACTTTTAAATTGTCGACTACAAAATCATTACAAAAGTCCTTGCAAACCGAATGAAAAACCCTCTCAAGAAAATAATTCATAGTGATCAAACCAGGTTTCTTACGGAGATATATATTGGTGAAAATGTGCGACTTCTTCTGGACATAATTGAATATACAGATAAAAAAATATTCCTGGGCACGCCTTTCGTGATTGATTTTGAAAAGTGCCTTGATAAAATAGAACACACCTGTATATAAGCTCTGATGCATTTTGGTTTTGGTAGTGATTACGGAAAATGGGTCAAATATTTTATATGGGCTCCAATTTTGTTACAAATAATGGTTATGCATCAATTTGTTTTTCATTAAACGTGTCGTTCGTCAAGGATGTTGTTTATCACCATTTCTATTTTTTTTATTATGTGCGGAATTACTAAGTCATGGCTTACGGTTCCTTTCCATAAATATAACAGGCATTGATGTAGTTTTAACAAATATCATATGACTAAAGGTCAGTCCGTATGCAGATGATACATATAATATATACAGATGGTACAGAGAAATCTCTTTATTAGGCTAGGAAATTGTTAGATAACTTTGCACATTTTCTGGTTTAAAGTAAATTAATGAAAAAAGTATGGTGTATAGGCTGGGAGTTTGAATATCAAATTTATTTATTTTCCAGACAAAAATCTAAATGGTCCAAATGACAAGCATAATGGATATCTTGGATTTTATGGTTTTACGTTATAAAGAAGACATGCTTGATGTAAATTTATGAATAAACTAATAGATATCCAATCCAATTTACAAGACGGAAAGGTAGAAATCTACATTACTTGTAAGATAACGCTAATAACAACATTTGCGCTTTCAAAACTTGTATATCCCTTTCAGTTCTCCCAAACCCTCCTGAAACCTTCTTTCAAAAGCTTCTGACAACCTCTTGTATATTTTGTTTTTGGAATGTGGGCGCCCCCGACAAAAAGAAGGAAAACGCTGATTCTCGATATCCCCAGATGGGCGGTCTTTGGGGGTGGGGGGGGGAAAAAACCGCCAAGTGCAGAATCTTGTACCGTTGAAATTCATGGGTTCAGCGTATATATGATAAAACGATGATGTCCGATGAAGTCCGTTTACCGAATTCCCGATGGAACCCTATGGGTGGGGGAGAGCTTGCTTTTTAAATGTAACTTTCAAATTCACTGTAATAACTTTTTATCAAAAAATAACAAATTTGTATTTGTTAATTTGTTAGAGATGTAGTTAAAAATTGGGCTTTGTTACACTTTAAAGAGGTAGAAAAAAGTGAAGTGTCTTTTCAATTTCTATGGGTCAAACTCCGCATCCAAGTGGAGAAATACACCGATTGTATGGAAGGAGTGGTCTCCACATGGTATATTTACGTAAAAGATTTGTAGACCAAGAACTTTGAATTATTGAATTTTAAGGGAGATACACTCTAATTATTGCATCAATGTAAATGGTTTTCATATTATCAATTTATTTCTGCTTAGCCCTATGCGTTGGAGAAATGCGATGAGATTATGTTCACGCAACTTACAAATTGAACAAATCTACCCTTTACTTCAATCTTGGAAAAGGAAAATCGAAATAAACTTGTACCGTAAAATTATACTGAAAAATAAGTACGCCCCCAAACAGGATGTCCAAAATGGAATGAGCAATCCCCGAGCAATGAATATGACTGGAAAAAAATCTTTTGTTGCCTATAAATGTGCCATTGGAGCAAAAAAAACCAGAACTTTCATTTTTAAATTTTTTGCACAGAATAATCCCCAACCAATGACTCCTCTATAAGATCGGCGTTCAGAGAGTAGTGTGTACTTTCTGTAAATGGAAAAGGAAACGGTATAACATCTTTTCTGTAAATGTGAAATTCTCATAACTTTTGGATCAAAATATTTCACTGGATCAAATATTTCACCTGGAGATTTGGGGTCTATGATCGTGTGTTCACCTTCATTATCCTATAGCAAAATCGTCCTCGTCGCGGCCCTGTACAGCATATCGGCAGCAATCTCGGTTTTATGTCATATTCCTATAAACTAACTACTGCCGGCTTATGCTCACTAATTTGTCTTTTTATATTGCTCTTAAGGTTTGAAATTGTTTAATATTTGCATTGTTATATGATCAAGCCGTCTATGCACAGTATACTGGGTCTGTTTTGAAGGCGGCATTTAGACGTGTCGCTGCCCTGACCTGCGGAACACAGCTCTGATCCTTTTTACCATCACTTCTTGTATACAGCTATCTGTAAGCTATCCGTCTATGGATGCCCTTTCTGTCCCGTAAAAAACGTCTCTATTTTTGATGACATTATTGAGAATGATGTGGACATTTTTTGTGATCACTGAAACCTGGTTGGCTGAAGGATCCTGTGGTCATTGCGGAGAATGCTGCCTGAGGGATATTCCTTCCTGCAGCTTCCAGGAGTCTGATGCCATGGGTATTGTAGAATCCACAAAACTTGCCTAACATTCAAATACACCCACAGGGCATTACACACCTTCTGTGAGCCATGCGGTGTGGTAATAAATAAAACTAGTGTTAGACTCATCCCTGTGTATCGTCCACCACCGTCCAGGGAAACTGGTCTCAAATAGGTCCATGTCTGTAAATAAGTTTGATACTTTCCTTAATAGCTTGCTCTGGTTCCGCTAAAACGAACTGCTGGTGTTCAACGTGATGTCGACCTCCGCCTCCCCGCAAAACCGGCGTCGATTCATTTTTTGGAGATTCTGGCCGCCCTACTGGTTTTTCATCACCATATCCATGGCCCAACCCATAAAGAATGGTCACACCTCTGGACTTATCATACTCGTCTTGAGATGGATTAGTTGGTGGGTGGGGCCTCTTGCCTGGGATAGGCTCTGATCACATCGTTTGTTTAATTGTACGATTAGCAGCAGAAAT
Organism: Ophioderma brevispina; assembly: GCA_023653785.1. NCBI lineage: Eukaryota > Metazoa > Echinodermata > Ophiuroidea > Amphilepidida > Ophiodermatidae > Ophioderma > Ophioderma brevispina. Next base: position 33,983 of record JAMKCH010021058.1, read on the forward strand.
CACCACTCATGAGAACTATTTGCACCATCAGAACTAATCAAGAATATGACCAGACTCTTTCTCAAATGACATTTCACCATATTGGCAGTCTGACCTCGTGATGGCTCAGTTTTGATGAGGTGCTTGGTATTTGAGGAGTCTTTAATTTAGTGGTACTCGATTCCCTGCACCTCCTCAACAGCGTTTCCCAGGCATATTATACCACGATCACCTTGGTTTAATCAAGGATATTGAGATGCCAGACGTGAACGTAGACGTTTAGAAGAGAAAATGGGTAACAGACTAGAAATAGTGTGATCTGAATGCCTACAATGTACAATCAGCAGTGACTGGTAAACCTCATTCATCATGCTAGAGGTTTATTCCAGAGAACAATTAGAAATGCTAACCAAAACCCTGTTTGCTACTCTGAATAAGCTTCGGAACCCCAAAACCAAACAACTTCCAACTGTATTTCAGCTACTGAACTAAGTAGTCTCATTTGCCAGGTTTTTCAGCGACAAGTATACAAATCAACGGGACCTTTGATATTATCACAGGTCTAACTCGCATGAAGGATCCAAGTGGGACAATACTTGATAAGACTGTCCCAATGCAATGAGTTTAATTCCAGTCACTGTTGAAAGAGTAACTCAAGGTGAGTATGTCAACTCCATCAAAATCATGTTCCTTAGACACCAGTCCATTGGTGTTACTTAAGGAAAATGATGTTGCAAATCTGGCTGAGCCATTAACACTGATCATTAACAAGTTTATCCGCACTGGTGTTTTCCCAGCTAAGCTCCGGAAGCTGCCGTGACACCCACTCTCAAAAGCCTTCCCTAAACAAAGAGGTGCTCAAAACTATCGCCCTGTTTCAAATATTAGCTGCTTGTCTAATTTCATGGAGAAAATAGTGAGTGCCAGATAAAGGATCATCTTGTCTCAAATGACTAAATGGAAGTTTTCAGTCAGCGTCCAAAGAACGACCAGAGCAACTGAAACGGCACGTCTTCTACTGCGTGTCTAAACCGGTATCCTCAATGCAATTCACACCAGTAAGGCAGTTGCTATTGTGTCTTCTAGAATCTTCTGCAGGCTTTTGATAATGTTGATCATTCCATTCTTTTGGATAGTTTACGTGATACTTTCAAAAATTCAAGTACTGCCTTACAGTGGAATCGGTCTTACCTGCAGAAGACCCGCTCTTTTCGTGTGCGGATTGTGGATGCAATTTCACACAAGCATCATCTCCCTTCGGTCTTCCTCAGGGTTCTGGTTCGGGCCTCTCTTTTTCATAATGTACACATACTGTATTCCAGGGGCATCAATCATCCGGAAGCACAATATTGCATACCACATGTATGCTAATGATGTACAGCTCTATTGACATTTGACTCGAAGATTGATGGTGATGCCAAAATGCTGTCAAAAGACTCTCGCTTTGTTTTGATGAAATCAGTGAGTTGATGCGCTGTAACAAACTCACTGAATGAGAAAAGACAGCATTTTTTCATCGCATGTTCATCCCTATTACCCAAATCGCCTCAAAGATATACCATCAGGGTCGGACAGTGGAGGTTCCCCAGTCCTCGGCAAATTAGAAACCTTGGTGTTGTGTTTTGTCAGACAATGTCTATGACTGAACTTGTAAAGGTCATCATTAATCCTGTTAACTTTCAAACTTTCAACTTTCACCTTCGCAATTATTTACCGGATCCGCCGCTTATCACATTTGAGAGTTGTCATCATCTCGTCCGTTCACTGATTTTTTAATCTCGCTTGACTATGCCAATCTCACTTTTGTATGGCAATTTTCGGCCAAGATCGAAGAAACTCAGATTTGTCATAATCAGAGCAGCAGCTGGTGTTCAGGATCTGATAGAAGGACACCAGCCACACCACTCCTTAAAGAGCTCCCATTGGCTACCCATTAGTGAGCGCGTTGTCCTTTAAGCTTAGGCTTCTACTTACAAGGGCATTCCTTCCGGCATTTGCCATCTACTTGTCCGAATACCTCCTCTCTTTGTATATTCCTTGCAGGCCAGGTTTCGTTCTGCAGATGAAAAGACGCTCCTCACTGTTTCCGCACAAAAGGTCAGTGGGTGACAGGGTCTTTCAGCAATGGGCCCCTAGCCTATGGACTCTTTGCCTATATCTCTTTTCGCCACTCCAAATCCATTGTTACTTTTAAGAAGCTCTAAAATGTTCATCATCTTCTATTTCCTAGAGTTGAGTGTGGGCTGAAATTTGTTTTTTTTTTTAGTGCTCACATTATATTTTAATTAATGCAGCTTTTTGCTTTTTTTTTTATTTTATAGTTATGATGTTAAAGTACTTATCTCATAGTATACAACATGTATTGTAAAGATGAACCATGTTTTAGGCAACTAGTATTACTACTCTATTTTGTAAATCGCTTTGACCTTGTTTTGAGAAGCCGCTATATCAAATGCCGTTTGTATTGTATTGTATTGATAAACAACGTCAACAACGATCGAATAACCATGTAAATATGAAAAAGATAATTGCTTGGGTAACAATGTAAATAATCCCCCTTGCTAGCAATTACATATACTATTGGCTAAGCATTTGTGTTCAAAATGCAAATACTTATAAACTGTGTTTCCAGCTATCATTTGTCAATAACATGTTGATATGTTTATCAAATGAAGAAAGTGATAGCCACACGAAAAACAAACTTCAAACCCACTTTCAAGTGGGATAGGTCTTGTAGTTTATCTACAACTAGCTAGACATCTGCTTTGGTATTTGGATGTTTTTGAACATTATTGTGAAATGTGTTCTGGAGTAGGGGCCGAGCGAAATTTTCTTTTCATTGGTTGACTTGCATGTATTTAATATCCACACCGGTAATCCACAGTTCACTTTATAATAGCATGATGTTGATCCGATATATTGTTATATGTAATGAGCCCTGCCTTTGCTCGCTCCGTGTAGGTCTGTGTGTCAATCCCAAATGGCTATCAACTTCCTCGCAAGTTGGGTGGCTGAGGGTACTTCTTGGTCACCACTTGTTCCTCACGGGTTCGTGCCCTCACTATCATGGCTATGCTTGGTTCTGAGAGGGTCTGGTTAGAGTGAGATAGACGCTGGGGTGTAAATTCACACGTTGCAAGTTAACGCTGAAAAGAAATATCGTGACCTCGGGGGACCACTGGCAGGTCTTAATCAAGAGTATTTGGACTGGGCGGGGTGTTTGGACTTTTTTATAATTCGTGATTATAAAAAATTGTAATGCATTTTCTGCATTTTGCGCTTGTATATGTAAAGTAGTTAATGTTAAGATTAATTATCATTTTTATGTATTTTTGTATATGTCTGTAATGTAAAGTTGCATGTATAAAAAAAATAAAATAAAAAAAATATCACTAATTTTTTTTGGGGGGGCAAGATCCCCCACAAGGAGGCAGAGCCCCCCCCCCTCTGGATACGCCACTGAATAACGACAGTGAAGGACAAGGACATCAGAGACATGGTATGCACAAAGCTGGCAAATGCTTCAAACAACCAATTCAAGTCACCTGAGTGGGCTTATGAAAGCTTATGAAGCTATGGATATACATATATAACCCTATATCGCACCTTTGGGAGACACTGCTCTTTGTATGTACTAATGAAGTACGTTAGGGAGACATTTACTGCTCCCTAACGTTTCCTTAGAATTGCGGTTTATTCCGTCCAAGATATGAATATTAATTTATGCAAATGAAGGGTAATCCACTAGAATAACAAAGGATATGAATATAATTAATTGAAATAACTCTAAGAGCTCATTATAAGGCTAATGAATATTCAACTGTCTCCCTAATCATCAATTTGTAGCTATATATATATATATATATATCATTATCATATATATATATGGCTTTCTTCTTCTCTGGTCTTTCTTTCTTTCCAAGGACTTGTTCTTCTTTATAGGCCTATGGCTATTTATTAAAAAAGACGTTAAAAAATGTGGTAATGTGCGTACCCTTAGAACCTATGATTCTATATTAACTTACCGCACAGCGCGATCACGTGATGAGCGCCACCGAATAAACATCACTCTGGTTGGAGCTCGCACTAATGGACTTCTAAAGCATTCTTTTGAGTGTTTTCCATTAAGATGCCCCAGAAAAATAAGCGAGGCAAGAAAACTCCGGATTATTGCCAGAAAGAATCAATCTGACTCCAAAAAGTCAAGGAAATTCATTTGGATTTGACAACGCTAATTCTGGTGGTGACTTCGAGAGCAGAATTCAGCAGACATGCCTGGCGAAGACCAAATGCAAGCTACTGGAAAAGGCCAAACCCCGGTGTGGTTCGCTAGATTTGAAGAACGGTTCAATGAGTTGATTCGGGCTACAAGAGCTGAGATTAAAGATATCAGGATGGATTATAATTCCACATTGATGACATAAAGTACCAACGCCTATATTTTATATTTTTTCAAGAACCAAACCAAAACAATGGCGTTCAGTTTTGCGTCAATCGGCAGAGGTGTTGGAATTTTAGTCAGTCTCAATTTTCTTATTTCAACCAAACAAAATTGTTAAGGACCCTGAAGGCAGAATTTATTTGGATGCTTTTCAATGGGTTTCGTTTAATTGGGGTAAATGGTAAGCCTCAATAATGATGATCCAGATTTTTTCCTTGATCTTTTTGCAATTTTGGATAATATGGGATTCCCCATCTTATTGTGAAGGAGATTGTAAATTTGTTTTAGGGCCCCTTGATTACAAGGCTTCGCAGCATCATTCCATATTTTCAAGGAATATTTTTGAGGCCACTTGGATGAATTCAATCCATTCGATATTTGGAGGTCGAAACATCCTACTATTAGAAAAATATACTAGGCATTCAGAAAAAAACATCCGGTTGTTTTGTCTAGGCTTGATTATATTTGCCTAAATAAATCTGGTAATCATGTAAAATCCTCCAATAATTATGATGGTATTGGCTATGATAATTACTATTGGTCTGACAAAATATCCAAATGAGATCCCTGCAAGAGGGTAAAGGCTACTGGAAATGCAATTGCCATATTTTAGGCATATCAAGTCCAAAATCACAGAGTTTACTAATATCCATAGTCAATCACTCGCAAATCCTAATATCTTGTTAGGAAGTCTAAAATGTTTCATTACCAGGTCACTGTATGAATATACATGCAGAAAGAAAAGGAAAGGCTTAGCAAAGTCAGATATTAGTGGACAACATTGAAAAGTGAGGGAAGGCATTTCTGATTTTGATGGAACAGTGATGCAAGTCCAAATCTTGAAAACTTGGTTGATCAACGCCAATCTTTGGAGAATGATTTAAATAAATATTATTAATCAAAGAAACGACTGGTTTAATTGTTTCGTCCAGAATTACGTGGGTCGAACAGGGCGAGAAAAGTCAGATATTTCTGCAACTTGGAGAAGCGCACTGCTGAAAAAGGTCATTCGTTAGTCTTACTATTGATGGGAACCTTCAAACTGATCCTGATGCGATTTGAAGGAACTGGCATTTATTTTATAGTAGTTTTATACTTATGGTTATTACTGAAGCATCAAAACAGGCTGCAAGTTCTTTAGTGGATCAAATTGAATCACTCGTCTTTCTGAGCAGTATAAAGATACCTTGAATAGGCCTATTTAAAAAGCAGAGGTGCTTGATAATTTGAATCTATGCAGCCGAAAACAAATCTCCTGGATTGGATGGCCTTCCAGTGGAATTTTAACATTGTATTTTTCAAGGATATTGCCGACTTATTGATTGCGTCTTTAAATTTTTCTTTTGAAACAGGGTATATTGGTCTCCATCTCAAGAAAGGGCGTCATTACTTTGCTACCTAAAAAGATCGTGACCCTAATTCTATTAAAAATTTCGCTATGACAATGATATAAACTCATTGCGAAAACGATGGCTAATCGTCTAAAACTTGTTCTTGATAGTCTTAGTGCACAAAGATCAAAATGGTTGCATGAAGGGTCGGATATTGGCTGTAACATTCGTACTATCATTGATCTGATGATTATGATGATCACGTAGGGACATCCCAGGGTCAATTGTCTTGTAGATATCGAAAGGCATTTGATAGTTGAGCATAGTTTTCTATTGAGGTTTTGATCTAGATTCAATTCTTTTTTTTTTTTTTTTTGGCGATAATTTATTAAATGGGTCAAAACCTTTTGTAATGGTAGAAAACAGTTAGTTATGACAAGGAAAGGATTTTAGTAGTCCTATAATAGGATATTAATAGGGATATTTCAGGGATGCCCAATTACCTACATTTGTTCTGTTTGCTATTGAAATTCTCGCTATTGCAGTTCGTAGTAACGATTAATTGTAAAGGTATTAAAGTAGGGCAAACATGGACAAAAAGAGTAATTGCTGGCAGACGACACCACATGTTTTACAGGGGATTTGGAATTCTTTCAGGCCCTTTTTAAACACTTTGGATTACATTGCCCTCGTTTTGAGGGTGCAAAATTAATTTGTCCCCCCCAAATCTGAAGCTATTCATAATTGGCAACTTAAAAACCCACCGGGACTTTTTCCATTTCAGGAAGTAGGCCGCAAGTGGAAGTCCACATTCAAAACGTTAGGTGTTAACTTTGACCTTAAGTCAATTTCCCTTTATGACTTACACTTTATCCTAAATGGTCAGATTGAGCAAACCCTGAAAATGTTGAAAACATAGGAATTTATCCATTTTGGGTAAAGGTCTGTTATAAATTCCTGTTGTTTACCCCAGCTTCTGTATCTTTTTCAATGCTTTGCATTAATATCCCAAAAAATCTTTAGAGATTGAATCATCTCCTTTATAAATTCATTTGGAATGGGGAAATGATCGAGTCAAAAGGATATTTTATGTAATGATATGATAATGGTGGGGGGCGGATGATTGATCATATTTTGTTTCTCAGGCCTCAAAAATCTATAGGGTTAAGCATGTTGATGACACTGAATACTCCAGTTTTTGGAAAAACTTGGAAATTTTGTTTGGGAAAAAATTTCCACTCTGACTGGACAATCTTGTGAGGTCTGATGCTCCGGATTACGTTTGAATCAACTCTCTAACTGTCAGCTCCTTGAAAGTATTAAATTATGGTGATTATACAAAAACAAAATCATCAATGAGGTTTTAGGCTGGTCAGATTTTTCATCTCAGACCCAATTTGGTGATTAAATGTTCGCTTGAAATCCAAAAAGTTCTTTTTTTACCCGGTTTGGGATGAAAAAGGAATTAATCATATTTCGGAATCTTTTACTAGGTCAATTATTTTGTTACGACTTTTGAGATTTGGTCGTTGAATTTGACCTTCCCATTAGTGACAGAAGAAAGTATAATTTTTGAATGTGAATGAAATTTATTGGATTGGTTTCAGACCCCCAAGAGTATTACAAGAAAAGGTATCTTTGAAAAATATCGACTTCTCTTGTGAGGGACAAAATGAAGTCCGAAAACGGGTCTACTCCATTTTGGGGGCCCAGGCTCCTGGAGAGGTGAAGACAAATGGATTGTTTGGATGTCCCAGAAGAATTGGAATGGAATTTATTCCAATGTAATTTCAAGTGCACCGTTGAAACACCCATTACGGTCTTTTATTTTAAATTTTTTCATAGGGACCTAATTTTGCACCAACGGTTTCTTCATAAAATTCACAGAGTTGAATCACTTAATTGTTCTTTCTGTGAGAAATTTCCTGGAAACAATTTTACATTTATTGTGTGAATGTGAAAAGGTTTCCCACTCGTGGGATGATTTAAGTTTTTTGATTAATAGTGTTTCTGAGGAAAATTTTATTTTTTCAAATTTGAAAAAACCCCCGGGGTTTTTTGGGGGTACAGATTCCTCAGAACATGAGTTGTATTAATTTTCATAATGTTTGTGCTTGAAATTTTATATTCACAGGTGTAATTCCACAAACCAAACCCCAATTTTGCTCATTTTTTTTTAATTAGTCAGTTAGAAGAATAGTGAGATATAATGCTGACAATAAGGGAAGCTGAGACACCATCTTTAAAAAAGGGGACCCTTGATTTGAAGCCTCTTACTTCTCATTTTCAGTCATCAAACTTTTCTGTGAGATAAAACAGTTACCATGGATGTTGTGTATGGATTTCGTTGAATGGATGGTTGTAGAGATGTGTGTGAGTGTTGTTGTCCATATCCTTGTCCTCCTGTCGTGGTGTGTGCTGTTGTTGTTTGACCCTTTTGTTCGGTTTTGAAACCCTGTACTTAAGCTATAACTGGGTTCATCTTGATCCAACCTCAACATGCTTGCGATCATGGACCAGGTACTATGTAGTGTTTGTTTTTAGATGAATGCCTCATAATTACCTTTGGACCTGGTCATTTGAGATTGCCTACATCATCAGTCACATCTTGAATCTCCAAAATAATACTTGGTACCAAGCATATCGTACTCTTGTAAATTAACTGAATATTATTAATTACCATGATTACTTCTACTCATTGTATTAGTACAAGTCATCTCTTTTTGGTTGGTTTTTGTGGACCATAACTGTTGTTTCTCCTCCCTCTGCCAAACCACGTAAGTAATAAAAAAAAAAAACTTACCGCACAGCGCCCACCCTTGAATCTACTATACTTATAACTGTAACGGCGCCACCTATATTATCTTGTATAGGGATATAACAACTCAACCATCAGAACTTTGTATCTCCTCCTTTTTTTACTCATCTTTGATGGAGGTTGGTCTATTTTTCCATCACCCTCTTCCTTCTCCGATTTTTTTGCGGGGGGTGCGATGTATCCCCAAATCTCAACACACAAAATTCAAAAAAGGTCCACAAAAATGGAGTGTTGCGAGCGAAGCGAGCTAGGAAAATACGGGTTTTAGGCCGTTTTTAGGAAAAAAAAAGGGCAAATTTGGGGAAAAAAGGTCCACTTTTGCCAAATTTACACCTCTATTGTGAAAAGGTCCACATTTTGGGAAACAGTATCACAGTAACCTGATGATCGCCGTCATTGTTAAGACGTGCGTGAACATTTTGTTTGTACAAAATGATCAGGTTGTAACTAAATACTAAATTATTTATGTTCTACGCTCTACGCAGTATTGAGCACTCTTTTGACGTGGTGTACACTTCATATTAGTAATATATAGATATATATATAATATATATAATGGTTAAAGTCAAAATAAATGGAGTTATCACACAGAAATCACATTACTGCAGTTTCATTATTACTGGGGACTCATTCAGATGCGGCGAATGTTTACAAAAAATTATCGCAATAGTTGTACGGGCGTGCGCGTGGCTTTGATTTGTATTGTTGCGCATTTGCGTTTAATTAGTCGACGCGTATGTGCATTATACGCATACACAGTCGCCATTCGTAAGTTGACAAAAAGTCTTTAATTAAAAGCTAATTAAAACAAGCCGTGTTTTATAAAACGGATTCAAACACTATTAAGTTTTGGTCTGAATATCTCAATTAAGTGACTCTCCATACAAAGGCGCTTTGCTTGGTCATTACTGTGAACTTTGTATATTGGAACTACGGAAAATTTGCTGCATAACATTTAGAATTTCCTAGTACATTCGTCGGATGTGTTGACTTACTCTGATTTGGCGTGTACTAGGATCTCGTATCTGTGTTGTTTTTTTTTTTTGTTTAACATGAATTCTGATACGTGTGTAGCTGATCACCCGTTTGTCCAATATAATGTTCTGACAACCGTTGCATGTAAATCACATAAACCAGGTTTTTACTCTTGCAATACGGTATTTTTATCTGAAAGACATGCCTTGGTTTTTAAATGTAAATTGAACACTCTTTGATGTGTTTACACTACCACAGCGGTTTGTATTTGGGACACAATTGGCTTTTACCAAAACAAATCACAGCCACGCGCACGCCGACGTACACTATGCGATAATTCTTTTGTAAACATTCGCATCTGAAGAGTAATAAATGAAATTGCAGTAATGCGATTTCTGTGTTATAACTCCATTTATTTATTGACTTTTAATTATGATTAAATTATGTTGAAGAATTTTTGACATTTTGACTATATATATATATATAATATATATATATAGTCTAAACAAGGTTGCGCCGCAGGCATATAAAGTCGCTTAGATTGCGCCGCAGGTATTGCGCGCAGGATTAAAATTAGTTTGTAAAGAGAACGGTTTTGCGACGCAGGCCTATAAAATTAGTGAAATGTCTACATAAGTGAGGACCTTATAAGTTAATCTAATCATAAGCATAGAACACATATTAGTGAAGTTCTATCAATCGTGAGGGACCTCATGATATAATTAAGTAAACATTTAAGACACTAAAAACCATTATCAATGACTTTTTAAAAATTTTAAAGTTGAAATTTCTGACACTATAGAAAGAATATACCGAAATATTATTAAAGTAAAGCTCTACTGGTGGGCATTTGGATAAATTTGATGAGATAATGTTTATATCCTATAATAATTTGATTAGATAACTGTTTTGCGCCGTGGCCTAAAAAATTTACTAATTAATCTTGCTGATTGGGAAGTGGAATTGGTTGTGCGCTCACAAAACCAGGTTTAACACCGAACAAAATATGGTCCAAAGACCCAAGAGACCTCATAACCACACTAACTCTGACAAGAGATAATGATAAGGTGCATTTAAGTCACATTCACAGAGGGAGATATATAAGGAATGGAAGATTCCGAAGGGTGAAAGAGCTGGTGTTATTTTGGTGTGGTTTATGTGTGGTGGTGTTTTTTGAGGTTTGATACCAATGAACTATTCCTATATATCTCGTAAGAACAGAAGGATGGGAAAACGGCGTTTGTACATTTACTGGATACATATTTGATGCACGTGATTGAAAGAATTAAAAAACTAAAGAATTAGAATCTAATCATTTTTTAGATAAGAGGGTTGCGACGCAGGCCTATAAAATTTACTGAATATAATATATTTTTTTAATATTAACTCGCTAGCGCCGCTGCCCATAGCACCTTAAGAGCGCAGGAATTTGAAGAATGATGAGAAAATTAGGGGTAAAAGACAAGAGTTTTTAGAAACAGGGTTGCACCGCAGGCCTATAAAGTCGCGTAGATAACTGTTTTGCACCGCAGACCTAAAAACTAGCTTAGGTAACTGTATTTGCGCCGCAGGCCATTAAATTTCGCCTTAGATATGTTTTGCACGCAGACCTATATAATAATCTAATTCCTTTTCTTAGATAACGTTTCTTTTTTTCGGCGCAAAGCCTATAAAGCTCAGTATCTACTCACCCCAGTGACTGGGGTTGAGGGACGAAAGCCCAGTGATTTAATCGCCCCAGTGACTGAGGGTTACGGTTAGAGTTAGGGTTAATAATAATCCTAAACCCTAACTCTTAAACTCAACCCTAAAAACTCTAATCCGAATCCTAACTCTAAACCTATCCTGTTCAACCCTAAACCTATATGAGAACACCAAAAACCTAACATGGGAACACAGGTACAACTGTAACCCCACTATGGGAGGACCTTGGAAATGTGAGACTTTAAAATGTCGTCCAGGTATAGTATTTTCTAACAGATATGCATGTAAGTCGTCGAAAAATTAAGGATACTAATCATTTCTAAAAATGTCCCCTCTAATAGAAGGATCTTGATTTTTAATACCATTACGACAAAGAAACATAATTAAAGAAAATTAACAAAATATGCAAATTACCAATATGACCCCCGAAATGAATTAAATGGCCCAGTGTACATGAAGATGTATTGCAAACCCCTGATTTGAATTTTAAGTTATACACTGGAAAACTAGATGTTCATAAACCGCGGTTGGTCCCCGCTCATGTATAATAATGAGGCCCGGGGTAATTAACCCGATAACCTGAAACTTGCATAAGTGACCTTTGACACATTGAGAAGGAAATGGAAATCAAGTGGCTACTGGGTTAATGGCCATGCATGGAAAATCGTGGATGATGTCAAGAATATTCTTGGGTACAAGTAAAGAATAACATCTTAACAATTTGCTAATGTGCATGAGATTCGTGGCTAATTTCGAGAAACTGTGTTAACAATAACATCTTAAACAAAATGTGAAGAGTGCAGCGGCACTGGACTCGTAATCATGGCGAAGATTTGTTTTTGACATAAAGACATGCGAGTTGTACGATAACATACATCGGTCATGGTGATAAGCCGGATATATTAGAAACCAGACGCGCCCAACGAGGCCATCCTGGCAAATCATCTGCTCTTCGTTGCATTTTAGCTAGTTGGGAATATTTTTAAACATACTGATTTCCTAGCTGTTTTATATCATTTCAAAATTTCCTTAAAGCAGATAGCTGTTTCTTTTTGGCTGGGAAAAGTTACAAAATGACGGCGCGGTGCTGGCTTATTTTGACGGCTTGGCGAAAATTCGAAGGGTTCTTTCAATTTTGCAAGAACTGACAAATATAAGAACAAGATAAGCAAATGTCGTAAAGGAAATAGATTTATGGTTCGAACACTCAGACGGATTAAATACACATCTTTGGGTGTTGTATAGTGTAGAGGATGTATGTACCAAGGGGTCCACACCAGAAACCAATTGGGTTTAGGTTCAGTGATCATGAAACACTCAAAACGAAGTTGATCTCTTAACCTTTCGAAGCTTTCGAACGGGCCAATTCTGTATACGGTAAATATAAGCACGTATGTCAGTGGGCTTTAGCGATGGCGTCACAAATGCGCAGGTCATTTGGCAAGCCATCTAAAAAGAATATCAGCAAAGACTAGGCTTGTTTGGATAATTAGATGCATTTTCTGCTGATTCTAATAGCACTGGAAAATTAATAATTTTGACCTTTTTGAAACAAAAATTGACAAATTTTGACGTTGGAGCGACTGTAGTGCTTGCCGTGTTGCAAAGATTAAAATATTTACCATGACATAAAATGCAAGTAATACCAGTTAGGATTTCGTTCACAGAAAGTGGAACAGGCACAGTTTCACGAAATGTGAAAGTCCTTCAATTAATTCTCAAATAATAGTCTAGACGTGGATGAATACAAATATATTTACACGCAAAAAAACATGCCAAAAACTCCAACAGGAACCTTAATGCAGGGCTATAAAGAAAATTCCAGTATTTTAGGTGATTTGTTGGGTTGACTTTACCGTAACTTAATCTACAAATGTGCTTGTTAAATGGATATCACAGACTCGTGCTCATCCATATTAAAACCACAAAGGTATAACAGTAAACAGGATTCGTCGTCTGCCTGAATAAAAAGCACTTCGGAGTGGTTTTTTATACAAATCGTTCTGTTTACCCATTCGTCCTTTGCACGCGCGCCATTGCAATGCAGGTACAACCTCGAACTGGCATTGGAATAAATCAGGGTGTTACATAGCGATGCATTACCTCTGTAAGCTGCAGTGGTTTGTTAGAAAGAACCGAAACCTAATGAACTGATCATGAAAATCTCTCATTCATATTGCAGTCAGTCGAGGATTAAGTAAACGGCTAAACTGTGCAAAGGGCAATAAGGGGCACGATTTGGGCTTACTCATTAGGTGAGGACTTTTGTAGCTATAAGCTTACAACCATGACCAAAAATATCAATTGGGAAAAATCTTGAGGGCGCCCAGTTATTTTCCAAATGTGCCAGGGTCTAGCAAATATATGATTTCGATGTTTAATGTATTTGTTCTGGCTGGCAAATTGGTATTAATAGTAGCAGCTAGCAGCTGGCCTGGTAGGGAAATATTCTATAAGATCACCCCTACCTGGCTTTCAGGGGGAGATATATTCTTAAGGGGGGTCGTCGGGGTCTAAGGGGGGGTGTCCGGGATTAAAGGGGGGGGGGCACCATTTACAATTTACGTTTACACAAATCCGGTACGTAATACCTCGCAGAAGTAAACCAGCTTAATTGCATTGCGCACTGGCCACTAATTTGATCCTTGCATAAATTGTAAAAGTTTAAAGCAGACATGGAAAGATTGTTAGTGCTTCCTTTATTTGTTGATTTTTTTTCTATAAAAAGGGTCCAAACGTTTAGAGGAAAAATTGATAAAAGAAGTATACTTTTTGGTAGAAATCAGGTGTACAAAAAGGGATAATAATTTAGGAGTTGCTCCACTTAACAAAATCTGGGCGTCACGCAACAATTCGTCTGATGGCGTTACATGAAAAACTCCAGGCAGTTTTACTAATGCGTTTGAAGTGTTCAATATGTTCCCAACAGAGCAGTTGGTATTTATGATCAAGATACGTATCAAGTTGTGGATTTATAATATTATATTTGATTTATGTATAGTTAAATACAAGTACCCATACTATGTGGGTGAAAAATTAATATATCGATGGAAAGCAAGGTGAAGTGTTTAATCAGTGTGTACGGTGACCAAAGTCCATTTGGCCATAATAGCCGAGGTAAATCAGAAGCTGACACGTGTATTGTGCATTTAATTTGGAAAATGCCAGCATAATTTAAGATTTGGTTGATCTCGCCTTGTTTATATGACCCTGATAGTCTCTATTTTTGACATCTCACGTCAGTCTTAAGCACCACTTCACTTCAAGTGGGTTTCCTAGGTGTGAAGTGGTTGTCTTGGTTTAAATGAAGGGCGGGTGCCCTTAAACAGTGGCCTAAATTGTTCTAACTTGGTCCATTTTAAGACACATAGAACCCCAGGATATAATTCCAAATTGTAGTGGGAGATTTTTTTAGGCTGAATTTTCCATCTAGGAGAGTTACGTGTGGTCCAGTGGAAAAGTTGCAGGAATTCGTGATTCATTAGACCGTTAAAGTCGTGCAGTTCGAGCCGGTACTGATGTCAAACGTGTTTGGGCTCTGGCAAGGATACTTAAGCTCAATTGCCTCGTGAGCCACCCAAGCGAAAACCTGGGGAGCTGTATCATGGGGAATCTTACAATCTAGTGCTGATGGGCATGAATTGAACAGCCACCTCGATGAAGCGAAAGATTTTTGACGATTTACTGAAGGCGGCGTAATAATTATAGGCAACGCGGCTTTGGAGCCTAAGTACGGGGATTCAGGCTTGAAATATAAGATTGTTTGCTTCATATTGACTTACTGAAATCGGATATTCTGTTCCGTAGTTATGACAGTTCTAGTCAAACGACATGAGCGAAAACGCAGAACGTTTCTTTTGTTTTCTTTATTTATGTATTTATTTTATCGAGTCATTCTGAGCACACCTTTGGCGAATTTGCTGACACAAAGGCTGATTGTAATTTTTATTAAAAATATATCCAAAACCCTTGATAAATTATTCAATTAGTTAACATTAAGTTAATATGTGCTTAAGAACTATCTCATGTTGACTGCGTTTTTGATATTTCGATTTCGCACAGTGCTGACACGCAAAACAAGATTTCTCAAAAAGTATAAAGGATACAGACTTCAAATTTGCGACCGGATATTGCTCTAATGTGGTTCTTGTGGTTGAACTAAAATGGAGGATAGGCTGACAAGAAGGATTTTTTTCAAACAAAATTGGAGTCCAATTATTTTTGGCATTTTCGGCACAATATGTAGAAACCTGTGAGTTCCGCCCCCCCCGACACACACCCACACCAGTCCGAGAATGAACATATTTTTTGGTTCTAGTTCATTCACAAGATGTTGACACCATACTAGAATTCCCCTTTGTTTATTCTTGGTAGCATCATAGTTTGAGTTAGAATGTTCAGTGCGTAATCCAAGCTTGCAAAAGAGGTTCCAATAGGTGACTGTCGTACCCATGGCAACCCAGTCACATGACCAAATTATTTTTCAATTTGTTTAAATGCGGACAGTATAAGAAGTAAGACTAAAAAAAACACCTAGATTAACGCTTTAATTTTTTTTTTAATTAGTAATAAAATAATAAAAAAAGAAAAATTAAAAAAAAAAAAAACCCTATTATGATTATTTATTCAAAAACTTTTATTGTAAGAGGAGAAATGTGATTGGACAAAAAATTCATGCATGGATATTTGTCATTGCACGTGCGTATGTTAATGAGCGTAAGTGGTGTGCTTAGAACGTTACGCGCGACATTGGATTGATTCATTTTATGGGCGGGTGTGTGCAATTTTTAATTAGAAAACATTATGCATTGGATTTCGGGAAATAGGCCAGATTATGATTTTTTATGTAAAGATGTTGCTGTAATAACCGTGTATAATTAGGTATTATTTTAGTTTACAGTGCATTGGCAAAGTAAAGACACTGGCGTTACGTTTGACAGTCTCATAATGGCACGCCCCCCTACGGGGTTTGTGCCAGTATTCGTCGTCAAACTGAATGCGCATGCATTGATTTTAGGCTAATGCACTCGAAGCTAAAAAAATCAAGAATCAGATAAGGTACTGTCTTTCTTGAATATGAGGATTTCAAGC
>JAMKCH010021059.1:0-21049 GCA_023653785.1 Ophioderma brevispina
CACTGCATGCAGTGCTGTACTGCAATGAGCCTACCAAATCGTACTGCATGCAGTGTGCTGCAGTGTGCTGCAACGCAATGCAGCAACTTCAAACAAAGTAAAAAGTATTTAAGATGATGCATCAAGATGCAGTTGGGTTGCAGTGTGCCAATTTGACTGCAATCCTTCACAAGTTTACTGCAACGTTACGGACCTGCGGTAAATCGATTAGGAGTGCAGCGCAAATGGACGAACATTACTTTAAATTTACTGCACAACATGCATGCAAGTGGAAGTATGAACAGACCTTTACTGCGATGCACATGGTTAATAGCGGGGGGAATGTAGTGTAAGAGTGTGCGCTTATGGATAAATGTTGAATTTTTGCACACAAAAACTAAAAAACACCAAATTGTAAAAAAAAAAAACTGATGGAAGCACTTGCCAACCCCCCTTAATGGCCCCCAGCTTGGGTTTCAAGGTTATCAGGCGGTCAAATTTTAAATGTTCTGAAGGTGTTAAAACGCACACCGTGGTGTGTTGTCTGGTCACAAGGATTCCAAAAAGGTTATGTTTACACCTATCTAGGCTTATAAGTTCCGGAGTAGTAATGAGTAAAACTGTAAAAATGGTGAAAAAAAGTCAATTTTGATGTGTAAATGGGTCAAAATTAAAAGTGATTTGTGATTCAGTATGTGGTGCAAATTGTTGCCTTAGCTTAAAGGATTGAAAAAGGAATAGTGCCTTATCTGTTAGCTTATTTTCATGTTATCCAACAAAAATAGGTCTCAAGGTCAATAGCATCAATAAGTGCCAATTTTAGCTGTGATCGCGTTGACTTTATTCGCCATTTTGGTACTAACCAGACACGTAGATAGTCAAAAACTATCTAGATTTAGTCTATGAGCTAAACCAACAATTTGAACCACATTTCACAAAACAATGTGGACGAAACTTTAATTTTTGAACCATGTTACAAACCAAAATTGACTTTTTTACCATTTTTACAGTTTTTACCCCATATTCCTAAACAAAAGTCACAGGTAGTATAACTAGATATCCCTTTATGGAATCCTTGTAACCAGGACAGACATTCCATGGTGTGGTTCAACACAATCGGAACATTTAAATTTACCCCTGTGTAACCTTGAAATCCAGCTGGGGCCATGAAAGGATGTGGCAAGTGCTTCCATCATTTTTTGTGATGATCAATGTATAAAGTACTTGTTGTACCAAAAATCACAATTGTATCCGGATTTGCACAATCACATAAGATCTGTTCAATACAGTCCCCCACTATAACACTGTGTGTGTGGAAAGCTATAACATCACTTCTGCATCTGGCCAGACAAAGTATACTCAGCCTATGCTAATCCTCAGTCGTAATTCAGTAAAAAAATGACCATGTTGTAGTGTTAAATTTATACATTGCTCTTATACCAAAGTGAGTAAGTACTTTATTCAGCAATGGACTACTAACATGCATGGCTGATAAAACAATGTGCATAAAATCTGCCTTCCATCAGCCTAAAGAACAAGAGACACAAAACAGATTGTGGACCACATTCCCCTTTTTTAAAATGATCTAATTTCGCTAAACCTCTGATAAGTATTATAAGATTATAAAGATTTGACGTCACCACTGACTTTGCCGAAAGGAAACGTTGGCATTTCAAGTTCTGTAACAATCTAGTCCCAGTGATATGCTCTTCTTTTTGACAATGCACAGTTGACAATTACTTTCATTGAAAGACAAATCCAGAATGTATTTTGGGGGTTTCATTTTTATAACCCTGCTCCATGGTATCAGAGTGCAGTTATTGGATAATTTGTCAAGTGAATGTAATACAGTGTGTCCCAGAAGATTCGTACCCATCGAGAACCCAAAAAATTTTTTTGCCATAGAAATCCAATAACATTAGGTAAGCTGGTTTGAATACCAACTTCATTATACTGTAACCTTCATAAGAATTTTGAATCGTGAAATTCGGACTAACCAGTGAAAATACACTCAATTGTGTTAGAGGTGCTGATTTCAAATTTCATTCCCTCTTGGGGCTAAGTGAAAAATGTAAAAGTGTCTACTTTTACCCTCTTCCTTGCAAGCTTTTTTACAACATGCATTAGGTCCCCTTTCGGGAATTCGTTATTAAAAACACTCAAAACTGTGATTGTGGTACCATAGAGAGCTGTGGTTCCTCCTTTTTCCTTCGATACCAAATGAAGTATTAATATGCCCAGTAGACGTCAAAATGATGTCATAAACCTCACTAGAGAAGTAAAGCTCACGTAGTTCCACACGAGCATTAGACCTATTCTCTTTTGGTACTTTTCTGCGGAGTAAAACACTAAAACCCTCTGTATGGATCTAAAAGCTGTCGTTTTTGCCATGATTTAGAGCCACAACCAGCTTAAAATTCTGATAGTCCTAATATTTTGGTGGGCAAAATTGACATTTTCGCCTATTGTGCACTTTTGTTTTCTGAAATTGACAATTAATTGCTGCCTAACGGTCTTTATTACTCACTGTGATGCATAAGGGCTGTCTGTACTTTCTTGTATCAAGGGAAAGAGAATGAACCATATCTATCATTGTTACCAAAATCACAAGTATCAGTGGCTTAATAGAGTTTCCAAACGAGGAATAATGTTATGCAAAAAAGGCTTGGTAACTCGAGGGATAACACCCACATGCATTTTTTTCACTTGCCCAAAGGATGAATCAGCACCTCTAACACAATGATGTATTTTCACTTTGTTCGTCCGATTGTTCACATTCAAAATTCTTATGAAAGGTTACAGTATATTGAAGTTGGACATTAAACCATCTTACCTAATATGTTATTGTTTCTCTGGAACAAAAATAAAACATTTTGGGTATCGATGGGTACTAATCATTCTGGGACACCCTGTTACATTGAAGCTACACCAGATGCTAATGCATCTATACTCTGAGCCATCATTTCTTGGACATAACAAAACCGCGCACATTGATCGTTGCTAACTTGTGTCTCTGCAACACGGTTGTGGGGGTTGGGCCCAGTTCCTTTTGGCGGGTAAGCGGGCGTACGTTGTACCCTCTCCAAGAAATCAGAGCCAGAGGCCTTTCAACTCTGGTAGATTCTGTCTTGTTTATAACACATTTCATGGTTTTGAGATGGCTTTCCCCACATGTCGTCGGGTCCATACAATGGTTATTGGTATCAAATAAGTACAACATTCCCCAACATGACCATCACTCTGATGTCATAAGTCAAGGCATTGCACCGATGAAAATACTGCATATAGGGTGAACATTTATATTTGTCCATTTTTTTTCTGGCTGGAAAGCATTCCATGAAAATCTTTGGGTATATAAAACAGTATTTTGCTATCATGTAGAGCCGAAACTGTACAAAATCTGATTTCCTAAAATTTTAGGTGAAAAATTTAATGTCACCCATCTACATGCATAGGAAGGGTTTACCGTTTTGCTGCCTTACACACCTTGACGTCATTCTGGCATAATTCTAGGCATGTTATTCAGTTTGGCTATTATTGTACTGAATCAAGTCTCTGTGCAGGTGAATTCTGATGTCATACTTGGCATGTTAGTATTTGGTTATTCTTTTTCGCTCCCAAAAGTGGGGTAGTTGCCACCCTCCTCCACACTTTTGGAATCATCCGTGTACCTGTGGAATGCTTTTTTTGGCATCAATTGACAATTACCTGAAATCATTTGGCACGTGAAGAAAGGGGTTTGGTAGGTGCAAACAATTCTATAGTGCTTTTAATCCTTCCTCAAGTTAGTGACATCATTGTGTTATCAGTGGTTGCAGCATAAAATTGCGGGCGATGATTCAAAGCGCTGGCATAGCCAATTTACTGTCAAAACATCTGTCATGAATCCTTGACATTACTGACTGAGTAAGATAATAGATTATAGAAGGGGTGGTAATCCCCACCCTTCACAGACGAGGGTTAAATACACACCACCAGGTTTTGATAAAAAAAATCTATAATTTTCATCAGTGGACAAGGATGAATTTAAATTTTTAACAATCAAAATTAAATTTTATCCTTGTTCTAGTCATGCAATTAAAACTGTTTACATTGCCGTAACAGCATATAGTTAGTCAACCGACAGTCCCATCAATTCTGTACAAAGGCCGGTAGTCACAAAAGCGGGTTTACCTTTAACCCAGGGTTAAACGGGGTTTAACCCACATCACAGTTTAAATTCATGTTATTTTCTATGGTATTTTTAACCCACGGGTTAAAATTACCACTGGGTTAAAGTTTTAACACCGCTTTGTGAAATACCGCCAAAGGTTAAACAGAAGGCGGTTTTGGCCAAGTGTCGCCGATTAAACGCAAGTACACTTGAAAATGTCACTTCTACTCTTGGCTACATCTTCTCTCAAGCTAAGGATAACCTTTAGTTGATGACAAGGGTTAAAGAAAAACGATGCCATCCGAATGGAGGAAACTTCCACTATGTCAACCCGCAAAATTAATATGATGTCGAGACAAAGGTCGTGGGATAGTAACATGCCCAGTGGCAAGAACAAAGGTTGTTTGAAAGCGTAGTGGCTGCTTTTTTGTATCAATGCATTTTAATTTGAAACAGGAGAGTCTAAATATTGTCCTTAGGTTATTTAGGGGATTCAAACCATGTTACAGAGTTGCTTCATCACATCACAAATCACAAAGATGCATCCATGCGTCCCCGTATTTTTATCTCGCGAGGGCGGCTTTAGCCGCCAGAGCGGGATAAAAACTACGCGGACGCATCGGATGCAGAGGTTGATGATTGTGATGAACCACTCTGTAACAGGTTTGAACCCCTTTCAACAACGCAAATCTGTATGAAAACTATAAGATGTGGATAGAGGAAACATAATTATTCTCACTTATAACATTTAAATGTTCCAGTTCGCAAAAGCTCATAGACTAATAGTTTTTTTTAAATCTCAAGCAAAACGAAGTTTTGGTTTTTGTTTGTTGCTTTGCAGTTAGTTTGCACCTGGTTGTGGACTTGCAGCGTAATCGAGTTCTAAACTTGACGAACAGCGTGTCGACTTTTAAGCGTACTGCGTAAACGCAATTCCGTGCACACTGCGCCGGGCTTGATATGCTAATTTGCATATAACTGTGGGTTGATAACGAAATCAACAACGGTACGCTTCTGTACAAGGAGACGGTGAGTGTTGAATGATGCCGTAACCTCCGGAATCTTATTGAGTAGTTAGATACGTAGGATTATATAAGCCAATCAAAACCTGGTAAAAAGCTTAAAGGTTTGTCTACGGACATATAGAAGACCTATTTTGATTAGTTACTCGATGTTATCCCATGTTTATATCATGAATGAGCCATCGGAGATACGGTAAGAAAGGTGGTCGATCTCTGGGCGGTTAAAAATATGCACAGACACAGATGAATAAAAAACCTTTGTGCATGAAAAAACACAAAATTTGACCTGGCCTGTTTACTCACCTGTGACGCAGTTGATTGTTTTCATGATCTGCATATTTTTACTTTCTATGCTGAAAAAAATGACGGAATTTGGTGAAGAAATGAGGTGATATGAAAGAAAGATTTCGTTGTGGCTGATCCATTTTTACCCCATTCCAAGGGGCACCACCATATGAGTGTTATTTTTTGGGAGGAAATAAAAGCGTGTGGATGTTGAGACTCACAAATATGAAAGGCACTATCAGTGATTTGCTGAATACAAGAAAATTAAAAAAAATCATCAAATCAGATTTTGGCATGCCTGGTAACTGTAACAACTATAAGTAGGCCTAACTATCACTTCTAAATTTGATAAGACCTAAAGCAACCTAATAAAGGCAAAATCAGAGATTTTAGTTCATTACTTCCGTACGGACACTTACTCCAACACGTAAATGAATGTAGATTCAAATTTTTGAACACTGCGGTTTTCTTCCTTTTCTCCATATTTCAGTTGGAAACGATAATATATACTATTTTACAGACATATCCTTCACTTTTATGATATTTCTGCAATCAATATTTGACTCTTTCGTGTAAAATCCGATAGTGTCTTTAAAGGCACAGAATATTAACTGTTTCTGGTAATATTTTGTAAGTACATTCGATTCCTCCAAATTACAAAGCATGTAAGGTGCCTCTGTTGGATAAATAAATGGACAAAATTACAACATGGTCGCCTATGGGCATGCGTGAAAATGAATATATTGTTCATGACATAAAATGTAAATGGACAATCAACTAAATTTGTAAATAACTTTTCTTGAGGATATCTAGTGAACAAAAATAAATGTAGATCGCAAAACACCTGTAATACATATATTAGTTAGGATAAGTTAGGATACATTAGGATTAGTGCAAGATAAGGTTAGATTAGACAATGGCGTTGGGCTTATGTTTAAAGTGTCAGTTGGGTTTGTGTTTAGGTGCATGTTCCGATATATGTCTATTGTGTCGCTACTTGATAAGAGCCTGGCACTTCAACAAACACCCTAGCATTACCGTGGGAAATACACCTGTGGTTTTTTGAATGGTGAAGCAAATAATGCTCTTGAAAAACCACTATCAATAATGTGCTAAACTATTGATGGTTAAACCCTAATTCGTCGGTTTTTTGGTGTCGCCGCCTATGAAAGTGGCATTTCGTGATCCACGCCTCGTCCCCCCGACTTACCTAAAAATGTTGAGCTTTTTATATCCAGCGACCCTTTAGCCCTCAGTAATCCACGTGGTGCCCAATCTTACGTGCAAATTCGGTCGCATCTGTAAGAAGTTCGCAATTGTAATTTTCTGTCCGTAACGGAACAGAAATTAAAGCACAGTATCCTATGGGACGTGGGAAACGAGCAATTGCTCATAACACAAACGCAGATCGGGATCTGCGCACATTTTATAATAAGTTTACTCAAGATATATAGTGATCAATGACTAAAACAGACAGTGCTGAAATCACGAAGCATCCTTTAGGGAACAGAAATACACATAGGGATTACTTTGTCCACTGTTGATGTCTGTTGTGATGTCTGTTTGTTGTTGTTGGGAAAAAGGGTTAACATTTGTCCCTGTAAATATCCCACAGACTTTGATGGATTTAACCAAATTTGGTCATGGGTGAACTTTGTTGATGAAGTCAAAGGTCCAATACCGTGTCAAGGTCATGTAGGTCCAGGTTGTTAAAATAGCTAAAATGGTAAAATGGACCTCATTTAGAAAGTTGAATTTTCATTGGAACCAAACTTGAGGTCATAGGTGCAACAGGTGATCCCTCATTTGTTGATGAGGACAAGGTCACTACAAGGTCAAGTCTGAGGTCAGTTGGGTAAGATAGGCTGAAAATGTAATTGACCCTCCTTTTTGAAAAGTTGAAGGTGCAAATTAGAACCAAACTTGGTTGATGGAACTTTAACATGCCATCCCTCATTTGTTTGAGGTCAAAGGTCACATATCAAGGTCAAAGGTCCCATATCAAGGTCAAAGGTCATGTGATCCTATCATTCACAACCCCCGATGGCAGGCGGAACAAGCGGTCCGAGGACCGATTGTGTTTTTTTGTTTATAGCTTGTTAGTGAAATGGATTTGCAGGGTTTCAAATTTCATGATGACAATGAGAAAAATACGGGCCTTTTATATCAAAATCGATACGACTTCTTACTTTCCAGGTCAATCAGGGAGCCCTTAAAGACAATCGGAACACTCCCTTTAAGATTCAGCTTTCTGAGATGTGAAAAATTTTAGACTGTACATATTAAACCACAAAACTCCTGCCCAAAGGGTTTAATACGCTGCGTAAATAATTGGTGAATATTCAAGAATGGTTATAAATCTGGCATCGTCATCCTAAAAACGCACCTTTTATCTTGATTAATTCAACATTAATGTACTTTGCCAAGTATGTTCCTTATTTTGCCCATGGGCATGCGAGGAGAAAGCTATGGCTGGAACACCATGTATCCAAACTGCAGGTGTTGTATGAATGCAATCACGCCATCAGTCTTCGTACCTAGTCATTATAAACTGTTCTTTTTGCTGTTGGCAGAGGTGGGAATGTTTCCAGCTCGGCAAGAGTAATCCACAAGGAGAGAAATTGATTTTTAGTTAATGTTGTTTCTTAGGGCTGTTGGGCACACAAGCATGGATGCTGTGAATGCGTCCAGTACATCAACATGGAAACAATTGGATGTGAAATGAAATGAGTCGGCGTCCGTCTTTGAGAAAACACCTTCAAGATGGATATTTTTTTGGGTCAGAGAACACTTAACGAGACCACTGGCCCACATTTGATAAATAGTTGCGCCCTCAAGATTTTCAAACTGATATTTTGCATGTTTGTAAAGCTTTTATATAACAAAACCCTCACATGAATGATTAAGACCCCCAAAATCAGCTATTATGGGGTAAACAGAACGATTTTATAATTTGACGTTAAATTCAGCAGACGAAGGAAAATGGCCGTTTAACACAAGAACCGCAGTTCCGTTATGCATGTTTCCCACATTGTTGGATGCCCGCTATATCCTTTAGTGGTTTTATAGATAGGTTTTCCCGGCCAATTCGCACTTTTATCAACCAAAACAATAATTTTGGCAATCAATTTCGCACGTTTTGGGCTTATCGGTCTAACTCCTAAGTAAAATTTCGTACAATGAGCACTCTTTATTCCATTTTTCGTCAATCAATTTCGTCGTACAGCATTTAAACCCGTTAGCGTTATCGGGAATGTAAGTTAGTCTTTATGCTTTCAATTTCGTCATTTCGCATTTATTTAAAACTATCAACTTTTTTCGCTCTACGTAAACAAGAATGGGGTGCGAAAGAAATGTACGGTTGAATTTCAATTTGGTGATTGGGCTATTCTAATTGGCGATTATTCATTCAATTACTTACCTTTAGACCGACAATATACGTTTTACGTGTAATCGTAAAATATCTATTTTGGTAAAACGTTCAAACAAATTTTAAGAAACTTCATATCTTCCGGAACACACATATAATTATAGTCCTATATTTTTTTCCGACAAATTTAATTCGTCATGTACATAATGAACTGAACAAATAGGTTAAAGGTGGGTGATCGATATTTACTCGTCACCCACTCAATAGATTGAACTGAGATTTTCATCTCATATGAAATGTTTTCTTTTGATGTTTTTTGAGCAAAACGTCTCCAAATGTTGGGCGAGTGACCACATTAAGTAATTTTTCTGGGCCATTTAGTGCACATTTTTATTCCAAACTCTCCAAACGGCTGACCAATTTAAAAACGTGTTTTCAAACTTTCGAACACACTAAACCTTTTCTGGTTGGCGGCGATTGCATTCACATGATGATTGAATCGTCACTTAGATGGCTTTTCAAATAAAAATCTTCTTAAAGATAACAACTTATTCTGTTAGTTGCTTATGAGCTTCATATTGCAATGAAAAGATTAACATTTAATTCCTGCTATTACTCCGCTTATCACTGTAGTTATCGTCACTTTTACATTATATACATATCACTGCACTTGCTTAATGTTCCTTTGTATATGTATCATTCATATTTACTGGATCATGTCTTTTAAAGGCCACATATTTTAAGTATACCATCTTTGTGCTAGACTCATGAGGATGATTATGTAAAACGTTCAAATTAATACTTTGAATCTTTAATGAAAGATTAAACAAGAACTTACCTTAGTTATAGTTGATCTTTATTTTATGAAGAAATGGTAGTTGATGAATAAATGAGATCTAGAAACCCGTGCGCAGATCACCCTTAACGTCATGAGCTAAGTGATACATGTAAAACCAATATCAACAAACTGTTGTACTGTGTAGTCTTATATGAGCAGTCAAGCTGGCATTATCTATGAAGAATCTGGTAGGGGGAGGAGGGGGGCATTTATTCCTGCCACTCCATTACTTCATAAAATAAGATCAAACTTCGAACTAAGGTAAGTTCTTGTATTATCTTTCTATTTGTTTCGAATATGTGTAGTAATAAAATGAGACTTTAAAGCACTCTAGCCTCATAACACAACATTAAACACATTTAAACTAATAAACCAGGTCAAGTGTCTCAATCCAATGAATTTAACTAAAAATGATCATACTACTACTGCGATATGATGTCATCAGACTACACTCTACTTTACACATACAGCTGTTTCACAAATAGAGTTTTGCTAAGTTGCTTTTCCTCTGCGCTATGCATCCAACACTGCATTAGCAAAGGGACTTTCCTTTGCTACTGCTTATTATAAATGCCTGAAATGTTTTCATTTGAACACCCTGCATCATCTAATAGATCGGTGACTGGTACCACTTTTGAGTTCGCGCAGAAGCAGCCGCTGCGCTGTAATAATTCGACTTGTACACGAGGTGTCCACCACCAGCTGCGCCATAGTACTGCTTCACCAGCCAGAGACTGGTCTTTGGTCACTTTGCTATGCGGTTTCCTGAAGCTAATCAACAACTGTTGCCTCCCCCTTTCTGATACTTTTGTCACATGAATGTAGTGCTGTAGCACTGTAAACACACACAACGTTGATCAGCTGTTAAGATTTAAACCCAATTTTCATTCCAACCCTGCCTGGTTTAGAATGCTTTAGTAACTCTGAACAGTAAAACACAATTGAATCCTTAGGAATAATCATGTCAGATAATTTTAACTTGTGTAGGGTCTGTGATCTCTGACCTGTGGTCAATGCCATCAACATTGTTAGTTTTTAATTTAATCTTCGTAAACCAATTGGTTTGTTGGGGATAACACTTTCAAATAAGATACCCAACTGGAGACATCCCAGACTTTTGAATATCTTAGGCAAGGTTGGACGGCTTTGAAATACGCCTTTTAAAAATCTGCTTATCACAAAGGATGAGTACCGACTGTGTGCCCTCCTGGCAAAATGATAAATGTAGAATAGGCCTTCTTGCAGTGTTCATGTCACTGTAACTTATTTGTATTGAACATATTGTTCCGTTAGAAAGACAAGACTGGTGCTACATCTGCTTGCATTGGATTAGGTGCCGACTCTGCGACCAAAGTCAATCCATCGCGTACTGTGACCTTAATATTGTTTTGATGTAGATCCCTCCGGATTTTTCAATGATGGACATCGCCTCTTCCGGAACTCCCTGCTTCTCAAGAATTTCCCTGATATCTGCAACAGAGAAGGCCAATTTTTCATGAAGTGGATGAGTTATCCCTGTTACAGGCCGTGATACACACCGTTGGGCCAGAGAATTGGGCTCACAGTAAGCAATGTGTAATATTTTGCAAACCATTGGTCTGTGTTGGCCATCTGGGTACAACCATAATTCCTTCAGCTTTGTCCAATTCAATTTTTTGAGGCCTCTGTGATCAAACAGAATGGGGGAAATGCATAAAATAAGAATTTACCGCCAATTTCAGTAAAAGCCCTCAGTAGCTACTGCATCTGGATCAGTTTCCATTATTGTATTTTTTCACCTGATTATTCATCTAGAGGCAACAGATCGAGTTCAGGTTACCTCCCCTAGTACACAGATCATGGAAAACTTCCCTTTCCAGCATCCACTCGGTTTGATCTTGAAATTTCGAGATCTTTGATCTCATAATGGTTTATCTTTCCCTGGTAAATATGATGCCGATAGCCATAAGTATGATCAATACCCATTGCCACAATTCTCTTGCTAAGGTATTGCATATTTCAGATTTGTACCCCCCATGTTATTGATATATGCCACTGCTGTTTTATATCACATTTCAATATGTACATGTTCATTGCTAGCATTGTTTACAGATGCTTTTACATTAAAAAATGCTGCTAACAATTCCATGTATTAATTCCATGGTTTGCAAACAATTCTTGAGTCATATGTATTCCATCTACCACCTATTTGTTCTATACCATTTGTTCCCCCCCATCCAGCCCCTAGCATCTGCTCTCTATCTGAATATTTGAACTAGGTTGTTATTTTGGCCAGAGTAGTTTCCTTTTCAATTTTGAAATCCACCAGGCTAGTCTTCTTGCACCTTCCCCCAAAAGAGTTTCTCCTCAAAATTTCCGGACTGTCTCTCAAGGCACAAATTTATTAAGTTCCAAACCGGTAATGCGTTTCCCTATTGCCTGCAGGGAAAGATGCAACTAGCCTGCCTATGACTTCCGCTAATTGTCTTGCTTTGGTTTGAGTTTTCGGGACAATTCATAATCTTTTTTTTTACCATTCCTCTCTTTTGTCTGTGACAAAGAAATGGGCATAATTTACTAGAGTTTATTAGCAAACCCAAGTATGAAATTGTTTGCGTTGGGTTGACAATGGACTTTTTTGGATGAATAATAACCCATTCGACATACCTTTTTTTTTTTTTTTTTTTTTAGCAGTATACTGCACTGCCTTCTGCCTCCTGTTTTTTTGATGGGGCAATAAGGAGTGAATCGTCGTATATCCTACGATACAAAACCCAAGGCTTCTCAACTTAGCGAAAGGTGCTTATCAGTTTATAAGATAATCTTGGTGCTGACATAACCCATTGGGCAAGGCTTTATACTGGTAACAATCTACCATCCCAAAACATTTAATATTGTCCTATCTCTTTGGCGATGGGTACGGAATAGTAAGCGTTTTGAAGGTCGATTGAAGCCTGTAACAATTAGTGAGATATAGCTTTTTTGCGACATCAAATGTGTCCATCTTAAAGTGATAAAAGGTCAAGTAGTTCATTTAGGTTTTGACAGGTCCTAGTAAATCAATTCTTCTGCCCCCATCCTTTTTTGGACGTGAGAATATATTCGACCAAAAGTCGCCCTGTTCTTGGTATTGTTTGGTTCAATTACTTTCCTTCGTGTAGAAGGACCTACTTCTTCATCATTGCTTGAATTTCCAACTTCAGATAATTCCGTTTCTTTTGGGGGAGGCCCCCCCGGTGTGTCAAAATTATAACGTCTTTATCAAGGTAGACCCCCGTGTTTTCCTAGCATACCTTCATGTCTTTTCACTTTTGTTTATGTGCGTGCTTGTTTCCATTCACATCGGCTTTCCTATTGTTGTTTAGCCTAATCAATCACCGCTGCATGTGCGAGGTCGCGATCTCTTTTGTCCTTTCGATAGCTTTTTTGGCTTTAGTTCTTCCTCGCCTTTACACCTTGGTGGTCCGTTTTCGTCAGCTCTGCAATCGCTTTCAAATTTTTTTCAAAACAAACTTGGCAGAGTTTACTATAATGTGCTATATTATTCTGAGGTTAAAGGATGGTTCGCACGAAAGGAACGGGGTAAAGCCTAAGGAAATGGACGTTCTTCTAAAAAAATGCGGCGAGTACTAGCAATTCGAGAAGTACTACTAAAACGGCCTCTGTCGCGTCAAACGTGATTTCAGACTGATATTGTGAACTAACACATCATCTTTCTTTGGCGGTCACCATCATGAACTCGGCCATATCAGTCACGTGCAGTGTTCCGGATCTGTAAAACTCTAGTAAGCCTGTTTACCTCGCGTTCTGTACCGAGGAGTCAATTGTTTCCACCGTCCATTCACATTGTTAATAATTCTTGTAGCGGTAGTACTACGCCGTCGTTGGTTCAATCTTGCAGAATCGGGCTCTCTAACAACGGTACCTCCCCGTCGTTCGCAAATTGAATGGAATAAGCATGTACTACTTCGACGCTGTTGTTGTAAGAAAAGGTACAAATATCGCCAGTCGGAGCTAACTCAATGCTGAAGTAGCGACGCAATGGATAGTTCGCAGTCTACCGGACATTCAAAGACATCGTCGAATTTCCCAACATTGGTCCGTGCTCTATCCCCCCGAAGCCGCCAGTAACCTATCTTCTACATCTGGTGTAAATGCGGGCAGTGGATCCGTAATGCAAGGTCAAGCCGGTGAGCAGTTTATAAGTGAATAACTTTAGTCACTTTGTCTCTATGTGTTTACTACGTGGTGCAAGTTCCCTTTCCCTCAAAATGTAAGCAAAAATAATAAACGGTGTGTGCATCGTTTTGGTTGTTACTACTCTTGACAATAAGGTTATACCCCCTGCGGCAGCAATGTGGCCTTTTTATGTCAATTCTCTGGCATTATCATCTGTAAGGTTGCAAGGTATAACCCAATTTCACTTCATTCATATGTGGGCTAAAGCTTTTAATTTATTTTTATTAAGCATGAGTATTTCAGGGCTCACCCTAGCCTGCCAACGAGTTGCTTCAAGATATGCCTATCTTTGTATCAGCTGCAAGTCGACTTCCAGTTTCGCTTAGAGCAACAAAAATCCCAGAATGTTTCCTTGTCCAGGTTTTGACGGGGAATTATGTTCCCCCGCGTTAATCGCTGGCTCCCCGAGGGTTGGTAGGTTTTTCAACACCTTCGAAGCCAACAGGGGGTGTCTCTGAAGCTATAAGGGCGTCCTTTCAAAGTTTGGAGATCCGGAGGCGCAAAATGGGGAGAGGCCCAGATCCTAAGGGATCTGTCTGTTTTTGCATTCATTAAACTTGATTGTTCCCTCCCTACAATAGAACTGCAATGTGCTTGGCAGCACATGTGTCGCTATGTTATATGTCAGTGCCCGCATAAGAGTATATCTTATTGCATACATAATTGTTTTTATAAACAATACACGTCGAATACTCACACACGTGTTACAGCACACACTCGCGCTCCCGCGCGCGCGCGCGTGTGTGCATGTGTACACACACATACCCACATCACACACACGCACGCGAATACGGTCATATTCCATACAAAACAAACTCCACCTCACATGTGTGCGTATATATAGAATCATTCTCTTTCAGGTTAAATATTCCCTTTATAATCACGGTGTAAATCCATGGTCCCTATAACCTTTCCTGGCCATCTTGCATTGAACGTTCAAGCAGTCTACTCAATGCAGGAATTGCATTCATGTCCAAAGCCCTCTCGTGTATTTTGCTGCAAATGCCATTCACAAAATTGTTTTGTATTGGTTAGGCCGTTATTAAAAGGCTTAATCAGATAAAAATCCGCTCGAGTGCTCTTAAGTCGTTTTGTGTTATGGGTTCAATTGGGTTTCAAGTGGCCTAGGTTTTCAAGTGATACTGCAAATCTTAAATTGTTTGTTTCAATCAAGATACCAGTTTGGGTCAAATTAATCAATGTAATTGCGGCTGGATATAATTGATGCCCCTTTAAGATCAACCTATTGGATCTAAATGTTTCGGCTAATAGGCATATTCTTAATCTAACCATGTATATCCGGACTCGTCCATCACTTGTCTTTCCAAGAGGGTCCTTCAGGATTGTGGTATGATAAATGGATTTACGTATCAAGTATAAACAAGTTTAATAAGCGGCAATTATATTAACCTTGTTGTTAGGATTGGTAGAGGTGTTCATTGGTAAAAAGCGGAATATCGAATCTGCTTTTCAGTCTGTCTCAAGTTTCACACCCCGGTTTGAGTTTGCATTCTTGGGTTGAAAGATAATTAGATTAGATAACTTAACTATATTGACAAAGATTTGCCAAGGCGCTTCAATGTTCACCTCATGTTTTGAATAGTTTCATCTTTTCGTTGGGCTGTGTAGCAAGTGTCAGGTTCTGTTTACTTAACCCATTATGCGTATTTCCTCGTCGAGTCGCCCGCCCCCTTTTCTCGCAAATCTTTGTGGCGTGGCTTCGAGGCGGTGTGTTATGAAGTTGGGAGTTGTTAAATCGGTTAGTCTAACTTACGAAAAGTCTACGTGGGTCTTGGAATTGATTCAACAATTATGCAGTTATCTATTCCAAGGTAAATCCGTTGAGTACATGGAGAGCTTAGAGAAAGGCATAAATATTCCTGTACAATGGACTTATAGATTTACATCTTTGATAGCGTCCCTCTCTTTTGGTTCATAGAGCAGTTTTTTTCCCCCGGTAGAGCCCTTCTTTCGCCCCCTTATGATTTAACATAGTGGTTTGTCATCATTGTACGTTTCTGCTGGGCTAAAGTGATTTTCATATGTGGCAGTTTTGTAAAGTTCATCATTGGTGAAGCAGTATTGATCAAGCAGGAGGACCTTGAAAATGTTTTGCCACTTTTTTACTCTACGACGCATTGGGTTGGCGTTGGTTTAGAGGTTCTTTGCATGGAGGTTGGTGTTCAGAAAGTACCCAGTGCATAAAGTCCGGTAACTAACCCATTGCCTGATTAGATTTTTTCATGTCCTTGTCACTATATGGATGCTGTGGATAGCCTTAGTGTTATTTTAATGGTCGTTTCAACGAGGCGGTGGTGTCTATTATTAACCGTCAATCATTCAAATGTCTGAAATTGGTGAAGCTTGTTTATATTTTTTCGTTTGCAGTGTCGGAAATTCCATATGGTTTTCATGCTATACAGTAGTTCAGGGTTTTTCTTCTTGCTGAGACTATCCTATACATATGGCAATTTATTCTTTTACTGAATTATGTGATACTCGAACAAGAATTTCCAACTTAAACATCAGTTCTTGCCTTCATAGCTTTCCTTTTTCCTTCCAGTTCGAATGCGGCTCCCTCAATCCATTGCTTATTTGAAAAAATAATAGCTGGCCAGTCCCTTCTGGCAATTTCTCATTGAATGAGATTCTTAGAAGTTATAAACGTTATGTTGTACATATTGACAGGTGTCCAATTCCCATCCGTTTGTTTTCACGTCTAGTCGGGTCTTTTGTGCTAATTGTTCGTCCAAAATCCTATGAGGTTTGTCCTTTTAAGGCGGCCTTATTATGGCCTTTTGGGGTTCTTAAGACTCATTGAATTTACTTCGTTCATCCAAAAGGCTGACATTGTCCCGTATTGTAAACCTGTGCGACCTTTTTCCCCTCCTTTCTCCCCTTTTGGAGCTAACAGCAATACTTGATGTAAGAATTAGTCTTCAAAATTTGTTCACAGGGGTAACTCAGCTGTCTTTATTTTGTTTTTCGACTTCATTCGTCCAACTAATGCCCGGTCTCTTCTAATTTAGAAATTTTTATTTGCACCCTGCTGAAGTGTAGGGGTTCCTAGTTATACTTTTTGGCTTGGATCCTTTAGTGGCTTCTCACATTTGGCTGCTGTATTTGAAAGGGTATCTCCATGTTTGGGCTTAATCTTCAAGCTTCAATTGCATAGTTTTCAGGATCGGCGCTTGCAGCATTTGTACCCTTTAGCGGAATCCCAGCTCCTAGAATCGAAAGTATTGGCGCTGCCGTCCACCATCGCCTTCACAGTCGCAAATTTCCCTCAACTTGTTTGTCTAGTAAATTTATTTTGTTAGCTATCCACGTCTTTAGGTTTTTGTTTTTCCCCTTATAGGCCATTTCGTACTTGGTTAGTGGAGTTAGCATTGTCCACTGCGCTGATCAACATAAGTCGCAACGTAAAGGAGGGTATGTTTCTTGGAGGGGGCTTTGATTGTGCCCTTGTCGCTGGCCTCGCAACAATGTTTTCACAAGATATCTGTCAATGGACCCCATACCCTACGTCAGTCTGCCTGTGGGAACCGTCATACCTTGGTGGTTCACATCTTTAGACTTTGTCGCCGGGTAAATCAGAAGACATTGAAAGCGTTCATAAATCCTCACATAGATACTTGAATAAAACTACTCATAAATAAGTCGGGCAGGCGCATTGGGCTTTGTGCATACTATGTCACCCACTTTCCAGGCTACAATTCCATTCTGTGGCCAGGCGCGATGGTCTTCATCTTTCCCGAATCCCGTAACACTGCCTTTTGCAGGTCAAGGATACCTCGTATATTTAACCAGCTTCCGGCCCAACTGTCCTTTCCTCCCTTTTAGGTTTTTCTTATCTTTTTTTTTGGAGGGGGGGGGAGGTGTTTTGGTCAAGTTACTCTCACAATTAACTTGTGTGGCGTCTGTTTGTTTTGTGTTGTCCTATTTTTTTCTGTGAATTCCCGAGTTTTTGCTTCTGCTAGCATTTGTAATTGCTGTAGTAGGGCCGATTTTTTTTTACAGAGTAACATCCTCCTGAGATTAAGGTAAGGTTTAGCACCTATCCACGAAAAAAATCGTCCAATTAAGGCCATTTGTAATCATTAATTTCAAAGGAATATAACTATAATTTTTGGTAATAGGGTCCGATTTCATTCTATAGAGTATTTGCCTCTGAGATTAAAGGAGAAGGTTTGCACCAATCCTGTAATTGTCCACTTAAGTGATTCCTATGTACCTTTCTGTTAGGTAGTCCTATTTAAATAAACAGTTGTATTTGAATTGGCCATCATTTTGGCTTAAGGGGTCTAGAGTATATCATTTTTCATATAGCTTAGCTCAGCTTTTATAGAGTCGTGCCTCTAAAACATTAGGCAGGGTTAATGCAGCCCGTCTGCATTCTCAAATCTTGTGCCTTTTGGTTCAAATTTTCACGAGTTACATTGATTCCGACACTAAAATTTTTGTAAACCCACGATGTGTTAAATCTATACCTTTTAGAGTAGGGGCCTCTTCGGTATTAGGGTCCAGCACCCAAACATCAGTAACACCTAACTCATGGTAGTTAAGTAGCTAATTGTTGTTTTACCTTCAAGAGTTGAGCCTCTTAGGGGTTAGGGTATGCATCCGACACACTTGGTGCATTATAGCTATTAATCATTTTCTGACTCTAATTAAATCACCTTTAAGAGACAAGCTCGATAAGGGTTAAGGTAGGCACCTGACACGATTGTATGCGTTAATGCATTTGTTGTATCAGCAAATTAGGTCGGTTCAAATGTGTGTTTATTGATGCAATTTTGTTATTCATGTTTATCAGCTAACGTTGATTGGTGCAATGGCTATGTGTTAGCCTTCAATAAATGACCCCAGCAGTCGGTGGCGCGCAGCGCCCCTTCCGCATTTTTTGTCACTGCTCCTTCCTTGATATTTTATATTGGTGTGTTTACCACCTGAATTGTGGGAATTCTATGAAATTCCAGCTTGTAACCCTAACTGGGCATTAATAATGATGGATCTGAGTATAATTATACCACTGATTGATACATGCTTCAATCGCCCCCCTACCACTATATTTGTATTTTTACCTACCTCTGTAGGCTTTATTGAGTGGGTCTGGTCACCGTTGACGGTGCTCTCCCTCGGCCCTCCGGCCCATCGGTTGAAGCCGTAACTCTGATGTTGCTGCTGTTGTGTGTACGGTTGATCTTGTACCTGACTTGCCTTTGCTCCCTAAAAAGGGCGATTTTGTGGCTTCTTTTGGTGATGGAAGTTTTGACCTTGCATGTTCATGTAAGGATGTATCTCTGCTGCTTCTTCAGTTAAAGAAGGGCTTGTTCTTGGTGCAAACCATCACTGCCTTCTCCTCCGTTATATCTTTCACATACTGTTGGAGGTCATCCCCAAATAGGAACTCTAACACCTGTGGGTTTTTTTGCACAGGTGGGCATAAGCTGGGTTTAGCTCTGGTTTGATATGGTCCTTCCTAGCATTGTTCAGCTCATAATTTGCATTACATAGCAGCCATGGCCTGTTCTAGTTCAATTGAACTTTCTTGAATCCCCAATGATTGCCAGAATGCAACACTTCCACTAGTTAGAGATGTTTGAGGCCTTCTGTAGTCTCACGTCAAAGGATCGGTCTTGGTTTCATAGTTGCCCAAATTGGGGGATTCACCTTTGGTGACTTAAGCCTGGCAAATTTGAAGGAGTCGAAATTTGGGCCAGGACATCAGCAATTTTTTTTGTATCCTGTGCGCAATTTTTCATCCAACATAATGTTCACTTTCTGCTACATCCGCATTAAACTGGGGTCCAACCTCTCACCACATTTGCGAATTTACTTGCAAATCCAGTTAGACAACAGGTGCTTTGGCCGCCTCTGTGTTTCCCGGCAAGCTTTGCTCAGGTTGCTCTGATTTTTTTCAACAAGTCCTTTATGCTGTCAGAAGGGGTCTCATTGGGTTCCTCTTCTGGTCCAGTAACACTGAAGTATCTTGGTATTGATAGCCATAGCCATAGCGTACTCATGGTCTCACTGCCAGCATCAGAGGAGTAGCCATAATCCTCCCTGTTTTGAGTTTGTTGCACGCCGCACCCTCATGGTGTCAGTAAGCTGGATCACCCCCAATAAGGGGGCATACTTGTGAGTTCAGAGTAGCATAATCCTTTCTAGTTTACCTATCTGGTTTTCATATCTTCTCTGTGGCCTCTGTTCTTCTATGCATTTGGATCAAAGTTTTTGTTTCCTAGATTCCATTCTGTCTATTTCCTTGCCATCAGACGGCTTTGTCGTCCATTGATGATGGCTTACCACCTTGTTGTTGGTTTCTTTTTACCACCACTGGAAGTGACAGGGTCAATTCCTTCTTTTGCGAATTTTTCCCCCTTACGGGTCCTTTCTCCCGCTCTGGAAATCTTTACTGCTAGCTTTTCCAGCTGCTGATCGCGTCGACGCTCTTCTTTGCTAGGCCTCAGTGATTGTGTTCAAGTCTTTCCGAAGTTTGGGACTCCATTAAGTCGCGGTAATACTGCGATCAGAAATTGTTTTCAAAATCGCCAATAACAAGACTTTGTCCAATATTTTGGACTTATATGGACGAGCAAATTTCTCTACGACAAAAACATTGTTTTTTTTTCTGCAGTTTTATATAAAGACCGATAATTGTATTGAAATATTTCGAGCTCACAGCTTCCGATCGGTCAATCTGCACAAGCATATGTTCCAATTTGATCTGCGCACAGTGTGTTTCTAGATCTCATTTTATTAATACACGTATTTTCGAAATATAATCATGATCCGTTCCCTTGGCGGAAAGAGGTCCTTACATTTTTTTTATATAATAAGGCTCCCCATCAGGTATTTTAATTCCATATATCTATCTAATAGTCATATATATTGTAATGCCGAAATGCTTGAGTAAGGAATGATTGTCCCCTGACTCTAGATTACCCGCACATATTGCTAATTCAGAAGATCATTTTTCATTTTTGTTTATCTCATTGTGCGAATAGAAAACATGAATTAATCGCAAAGCTATCCTTAAAATTGATTGAGCTAGTTTACGCAATGGCCAACCATTCTACCGGTCGAATGCTCCCTTTAACGAAATCATGCCGTTAGTGCTTAATTGAAATAACAATATACTCATCTTTCAATTTCGCACAAAAACGAATGTCCCTTTTATA